>OX465051.1:3945935-3988435 GCA_949841015.1 Aplysina aerophoba | reverse complement strand
TATCCATGCCTATGCGCCTAGGCTAACCAATGCACTACTTAATTAAACTACAACTACGTACAGCTGTTAGAATTACTCTTATGCGTCCTAAGCAATGCCATTTCTTAATGTTAGCTACATACATACTAAAAGAATTGAGTTACCCGCTCTGATTTCATCAGTACCCATACCGCCACCTGTCTCCCTGAGGCCCCCCAGAGCCAGGGGGCCCAGGGCTGACGTGTGGGGGAAACCTCCGGGGACTCTCACGGGGAGGATAAGGGGGTTGTTGCATCATTGGCTCTCGGTTGCCCCCGGGTGGGCCATTGAATGAGCCACGGGGATGGGGCGAGCGGGTGTCAAATGGTCTGTCTATTCCTGGTGGAGTTTCAGGCGGAGTTGGCCGTGGCTGAGGGCTAGGACTCGGTCCGTATGGTGAGGAGGAGGAATATATGGGTTGGAACATCTGCTGTTCCCACGGTGGCTGGCCGCCAGGCCCCATGCCCCTGGGGGGTGGCCCTCGGGAGAAGTAAGGCATGGGACCATGTCCGGGGTAGTAGGGGGGCATGGGGGGTCCCCCTCTGAAATAATTGGGCCCTGGTGGAAGGTTTCGCGGCGGAATGCATCCAGGGGGGAGGTTGGGCCCTGGGGGAGGGGGTCCTGGGGGAGGGGGTCCTGGGGGCCCCGGGGGGCCTGGTGGAAGTTGTCCAGGTGGAGGGGGGCCTGGAGAAAAGTCTCTGTATTGCATTGGATGATGTTCTGGTAGGAAATTCGGATGGTACTGCATTGGCATGTCTATGGGCGAAAAGTTCCTAACAGGCGGCCTTTGCATGCATGGGGGTGGGGGTTGCATGCCATGGGCTCTCATCTCCCTGTCAACGGACGCTTCTCTGGAGTGTGGCTGGCTGTGGTTGTGGTAGCGGGAGCGCTTGTCACTGGGGTCACGGAAGTGACGCTCGCTGTGTACGCCGATGGCAGCCAGGCTTTGGACGGAGTCCCATGGGCTGCCGATGGCCGGAGAGGGACCCTGTCAGAGAGGAAGATGAACAAGAGTAGTCGGCTACAGTGAGCTGGTGTATTAGAAAGTGTGGAAGAGTGAGGGGTGAAGCCACAGGCTGTCCCTCCTCCTTCTCCCCCCCCCCCCCCCTTGGGATCTGCCCACCAGCACTCAGCTAGAACAAACTGTTCCTAAAGCCAATAACTGTTCGTAGTTCAATGCATACAAACAATGTGAGAGCTGGCAGATAGATCTTGATGAGCATATACATAGCAGACTCAATCATCCATTGCAACTGACTGCGGGACGTTTCGGCCACATAGGCATTCATCAACTGTTTTTGCACACACAGCTGGCAAAGGCCTACGTTGCCGAAACACCTTGAAATCAGTTGCTATTGGATTGATTGATTCTGCTACGTCTATGCTCATCAAGACAGTTGTCAAATGTAGCAGTGAGTCTCTAGACATCAACACGTGAGACTACCTAGGCAGGCACTTGCAGCACGTGATGGTCTTCTGGTGTGGCTGCAAGCAACAGTGTCGAGCTGCAGGACTCACCACCTTACGCATATCCTCCAGACTCCTTGATCGCATCATGCCAGGTGGGCCAGCTTGGTGTGACAGGCTAGCTTGTTTCTCCCTGAACTTGTGCGCAGAGATGCTGGTGTCACTGCCTTGGAAATCAGGCTCATTCAACTTTGGATCATATTCCTCGTCTATTTCCGACCATGGACTGGGCGAGTACATACTCCCTGCCTCACTATCAGTCCGCTGGTCTGTCAGAAGGGGCAAAGAGGTGGTGCTGGTGGACTTGAAGGAAGGGTGGTACCTCTGTTGGTGGGCATAGTCAGGCCACTGATCAACTGCCGAGCGGGCTCCACCAGGCCACTGCTGGTCCATAGAAGGCTGGAACCCAGAGCCACCACCTCCTACCGGGATAGGAGGGGGGGAGGGAGAGAGGAAGGGAGGAGGGGTGGGGAGGAGGGAAAGAGGGAGGGAAAGAGGGAGGACGAAAGGGTAGGATAGAAGGAGGGAGGGAGGAAGGAAGGGAGGAGAAAAGGGAGAAGCAGCACAAGAAGTTTTGAATGAAAAGTGATAAAAGTGCCCCTCCTCTCACCCCCTCCCCCACACACGTTACACAGGCGTGACAAATCAGTGAGAATGTGCGTACAGCAACTGCCCACTGTACGAGAGTTTCAACAAGATTGCAGAGTTGGGATTCTCTACAGATATCGCTAGCCACAAAGTCAACTTCACCAAGCATACTGGCAACTGACTGCCAAGTACGTGCTAATGTACGTATGTACTTGGATTGGCTAGTGTCTTCGTGATGAACACCACAAGGTCATGTGCAATGGGCAGAGATGAGGCCAGACGAAGGCCGTACCGAATAATACCCCCCCAACACACACACACACACATGGGACACACAAAGCTGTGCTCTCTCAAGCACTCAGAGTCCTGTGGGCACCAGTACATACAATACACGCGCGCGCATGCACACACGCACACACACACACATACCACACCCACCCACCCACCCACACACACACACACCACACACCCCCACACCCACACACCCACACACACCCACACACACACACACACCCACACACCCACACACCCACACACACCTACATACGCGCACATAACAACAGAGGTCAGTCTCCTTACCTGGGTGTGCAGGGAACCCCATGCCCAGGTCTCCCCGAGCACCAAAGGGGTTCCAGTCTCCTCCATCATTGCTGCGGAAGGAACCACCACGGGAGGAAAGGTTTGCGGGGCTCTGATAGCCACTGGATGGGCTAACTCTCTCTAGGCTGTTGACATCATAAGATAGGAGGTCAATGGACTGCTGCAGCATGTGGTTGCGTGGAACTGAGGGGAGGGGAGGGGAGGGTAAGGGAAGGGGAGGGGAGAGCACTTGACGGTGGGTAGTAGTACGTAGGTGACGAGACTGATAGTAGGTGACATGAGTGACAGTGGTAGACATGAGTGCAGTGGGTGACATGAGTGACATTGGTAGACACGAGTGACAGTGGTACAGTAGATAATAGATATGAGTGACAGCATGAGACATACGTAAATGATAGTGGGTGACATGAGTGACAGTGGGTGACATGAGTGACAGTGGTAGACATGAGTGACAGTGGTACAGTAGATAATAGATATGAGTGACAGCATGAGACATGAGTCACAGTGGGTGACATGAGTGACAGTTGGTGATAGAAGTAACAGGGAGTGACATTAATAACAGTGGATGACTGATATACGCAACAGAGAATATGTGAAAGTGAGGGGTGGGAGCGAGAGTGGAGAGGGATGGGGGAGAGCAGAAGAGGGAGGAGGAGGGGAGGGATACAGTAGCAGCTGCTGATCAACTTTGGAGGTACACACCTCACTTTGAGGACAGTGTACAAGTATATACGGCTAGTGGAGACAAAGAACCATGACCACACCGGTGGCTTGTGCGTAGGCCAAGAGTTCGGGCGCTGGGTTGTTTTTCTTCTCCGGTTGCCACTTTCAAACTGTGTAGTTAGTGAAGCTTGTACAAGTGTATAAGTGCAGCAGATGTTGGGAGGAATTGGATGGTGTTTCAATCACGACATTGTAAAAATTTTCAAAATTAGAGTGTGCATGTCCACTGTGACATCATTTACCACGACGACAAAATGGTTCAAGCCCTTCTCATGTCACAGGGTTCAGAATAGACACAACTGCTCCTAACCATCCTGGCTGCCATTACATACCCACACCATCTGCCTCACCCCCAACCCATCTGCCTCACCCTCACACCATCTGCCCCACCCTCACACCATCTGCCCCACCCTCACACCATCTGCCCCACCCTCACACCATCTGCCCCACCCTCACACCATCTGCCTCACCCTCACACCATCTGCCTCACCCTCACACCATCTGCCTCACCCTCACACCATCTGCCTCACCCTCACACCATCTGCCTCACCCTCACACCATCTGCCTCACCCTGACGTCACTCACCTGTCCCAGGTGACTCCTTCTCCCTAGTGTCCTCCCTCCTGGCCCTCCTCACCACCTCTCTAGCAGCAGAGGACTCCCCAACGAGGTGACGTGTAGTGCTTCCTGGTTTATCCTTCTTTTTCTCACTGTGTATCTGCAACTGTTTCTGCGTGAGACCACTCCCTGGTGTCAAGACAGACATAAGCCCATCAATACCTGGCTCTCTGCTGTCCATCTGATGGAGCAGGGTCATGGTGGTGGCCGTGTCTTCAGTCTTTGCATCATCAGAGTCTGAACTTCCAGGAGAACTACACCTGCTGCTGCCATCCTTTGGCAGGGTAGAGTCGCTGCTCGAGTGCATCAGCGTGCTGTCACTGCTGGTCGTGTCACGTGTTCGTTGACCACCCTTACTGCGCTTGCCTCTCAACGGCCTCACCCTAGTGAACTGTCCCTGTCCTAAGGGGTGATCTTCGCTCTGCTCCTCTTCCTCAGAGTTACTCAAGCCAGTGGAGGTGGGGGAGGTGAGGGGAAATTCGTTGTCTGGGGGCATGGTTGGAACTTCCAATGGCCACACAGGACGGCTGGACCACCGCTTGTTGTGTAAGGGGAGGTCCTCAGGTGGCTGGATGAGCGAGACAGTGAGTCTGGGAAGAGTCTGGGGGCTGTGTGGGAAAGGAGGTACAACATACTGTGATCTCAGCCAACAGGGAAGTGACAGATCATTCGCACCATCACAGCAAATTAGGGGGCATGCTTGTACAAAAAGAGGAGAAGAACAAGAAGCAAAAATGCACGCATCACCTCCCGTTTCTCATTAGCGCCTTCTCCATTTCATTGGATCAATGCTAGTCTACTCACCACATACGCACACTCCCAGCACCCGCCACATACTACAGGTTGGAGGGAGTAATGGGATGTGCATGCTCACATGTTCTCCATGAACTTCTTAATGTTGAACTCCTGCACTTGCTTCACCTCTACCACGCTGCAGTAACCATTGTCCATTGGCCACTGGGTAAGGCCAAGCAGCCGGCTGTCCATGCTTAGGCCCCACGTGGAGTGAGAAGTCACCTCCAACTTCTCGTTCTTCCTGATCCTCACCTCCACTCCTTTGTCCCCTTCTTTCTGAAGGACAGGCACCACCTGGATCTGGAGCATTCAGGAAGGGGAGGGCAGCAGCGGGAGCACAGTGGTGTGTGCGTGCAGTGTAGCAGGATGGTTAGCCACTCAACGACTTCACTACTTATCCAAATGGTGTGGTGTGTTGTGTTGTGTGTGTGTGTGTGTGTGCGTGCATGCTGTGTGTGTGTGTGTGTGTGTGTGTGTGTGTGTGTGTGTGTGTGTGTGTGTGTGTGTGTGTGTGCGTGCGTGCATGGGATGTCCAAGTGCATCCAGAGGCACGTCCTGTGAGAGCCTGCTGGTGGGCATGCTCCACTCACAAAGTCAGCTACTCCATACAGGAGCTGCACTGCCACTTTGCAGGGAGCGTTGGTGACCGAGGGACAAGTGTGGAGGAGGACAAGGGAGGTGAAGTCATCAATGGCCTGCGAATTGATCTTGTTTGCGGAGACACTTGCATTAGCAAAATGTGACACAAGAGAGCGTATGGCATTCTGCAGCACACAGGGGGGGGGAGGGGGGGGGGAGGGGAGGAATGGGTCTCACTGGAAGAGAGCAGCAGAATGGAAATCAATACACATACATAGATGGGGGAAGTGGAGGTCAGTGCTAGGGCGCCTACCGACATAGTACAGTACAGTATACACATTTGATGAATGGCTCTTCTCAGATATAACCAGCCTATCAAGACAATGTCAACGTCTGTCATATCCAGTGATTACTACCATTTGCCAATGTCCACAACAGTCAACCACAGACAGAGAAGTCTCTCATGAACAACACTGACAGTCCCACGGGAGACATACATACTTGTACATATGCAAGCACAAGCGAATGGCTGTTACAAACACAAAATATGCATATATATATATATATATATATATATATATACACGTACATACGTATGTATGTACACATGATATATGTCTGTAAGCACCACTTCCCAGTCCAACTTTGCATGCAACCTTAACTCAGTTCTTGTGACCAGCACACGCTGTGGACTACCAGAGGCTACAAGTTGTTTCTATTTGGTGTAGTGGGTGGTATCTTGGCTAGCACAGCGCAGGCTGAGAGGGGGGGTGGCACCCCACCCTCATACACCCGCCAACACACACACAGCACACCTCTTTCTCTGCAATGTTCTGATCCCTCCCCCCCTCCATGGCAGGGCCGAAGGAAGTGGAGTCCACTTTAAGGTTCGTCTTGGGGACGTCCATGAGAATCTGCATCCTCCTCTCCTCCCTATTCTCTGTGGGCAGGGCTCCGGCACTCTTGGCCTCCCAGTCACTGCAGCAGTCCTGCAGAGCCTGCTCTATCAGTGTTGGGTGCAAGTGGAATCCTCCACTCAACTTGTAGGATGCCGAGGAGGAGGATAGCTTCTTGAGTTCGAGCATGTACGTCTGTGAGAGAGGCAGTGAAGGGGAGGGAAGGGGAGGGAGGGAAGAGGGGGAGGGGAGAGGGATAGAAGTGAGGGAGAGGAGGAGGGAAGGCCGGAAGGAGTGGGCAACAATGAGTAGGAGCTGGTTCCAGCTATGCACTGATCGACACCTGTTAGGGCATGTGTTATGGCATGCACCCACACACAGGCATGCAGCGAACATTCACACTCTGGTACACAAGGATTTGCTGTCTCTCATTGTGGAATTGCAAAGCAGTTGACAAAGACCTTTGGGTCACATGTCCAGCTATTAAGCATTTATCAACAGTTGTGTATTGCTCAGAAAGTGGAATTCCAGTATTCAGTGTCAACGCAACCGTACGTATGAGCCTCTACAGCTTCAGTCTAACACATGGCAGCACCCCATGCACTGAACGAGACCACACCACTCACATTCATAAACTGGTGGACCTTGCTACTCAGCTGCTCCATGATGGGGTACGGCAGCCTCTCGTTGTAGTTGGCTCGCACGAGGTAGCGCAGCTCATTACGAGACAGACGCCCTGCTGCGCGGAGGGTGTTGTTGGCCTGTAGGAGTCAGGTCACACAGGCCATGACCAAGAGGGAGAGAGAATAAAGGCAAAGGTAAAGGATTCCAGTTTATTTAAACTGGGGTGGCCTTTAGCCTGAAGGATACTCTTCCAGGTGCCCAGTGATTATGTACACACACAGACACGCACACACATGTCATATACAATCGGGACACGAATACACACATGAACAGTCAATCTGTTTATTGTTGGGCAGTGTTGATGTTAGGGGGTGCCACTTTTTTCACTGCCTTGGAGATGAGCCCTTGCCACCCCATGGCTCCCAATCTCTGGTCTGGACTTCAGCTGCCAGGCCACCCGCACCCCCCCAGAATGCAAGATGTTACGCAGCAATACCTTGTGAGTTGACAGGAAGGGTTAAAAACTGGGGCCAGGAGGGTCACCTGAACATAAACCTAACCCTAATGCTTAACCTGTAATTGACCCTGTGAGCCCAGGGTGTAAACATGTCCTCTTCCTAAAGTGTTGCAGCATATTATGCCAGTGACCTCCCTCTCCCCCGCTCGCGCGTCCACCACTCCGCTTGCTATGGCTGGGACTGTGTAAATATTGCAACCTCCCTCAGGACATGAATTGCTGCAGTCCCGCTCCCACACACCACAAAGGGTTGTTGTGCAAACTACACCTTGGTAACCCAGAGTGGGTGGGCAACTCCTTGTAAAAAGCTGACACCACCAGCACTGTGCTATATAATTACATACTGTAGGTGAAAATATATTTATAATGATATTATTAGCGTGGTATGCACCTGTGTGAGTGTCTATACCACATATACACATGCACATAGATACGTAACCATTGCATACATTACTTAGTATGATAATTATGCACATTTATGCACATGTGGTATAGACATACAGTTACACCAGCCCCCCCCCCCCCCCCTATAACAAGTGTATATGGTACGTACGACCTGCATACGGTGGTGCATACATACACCCTCCATGGTTTCCTTTAATGGGCGCAGAAACTGGATACTCCGGGGTCATGGCTCCACCACACACCTGCTCCCAAACACAGCAGCAAGAAAGGGCTGTGTTAAGTGATCTATGTGTGTGTTTAAGTAAGTCATCCCAAACTACCCTTCATGTTCGGGAAGCTATGCCTCCATGGACCTTAAACCTTGCACTCCCCCAATGGCCAGTGCAGAGGGGTCGAAGGGCATGTACGTAGCCCACAGGTGTGGGTTGGGGGAGCTGCTGATTCAGTCTATTGTACACTTAGTCGTCGTGTATGTACACCTAACACTCCCACATTCCACATCGTCTGCTGCCATGATGAAGTGCATTCTGACTTGGGTCACATTGCAGAAAAGGCTGCTCTAATTAGAAGCTGGTTGGACAATACTTATTAGATGTGCATTTGAAATGCTTGCCGCACAAGCTTATCTCAATGCATTGAGCTGATAGGACAACAGAAGCATTCTATCTGATTGGCAATAGAATGTGCCGGTAAGAAGACACCACACCATATACACACGCCGTCACACACAACAGAAATTGACTCTTCATGTGGTGCTGGCATGCCGCCTGGTGTGGCATGGTGAGTTGGACGTATACCTGAGCAGGGCATGCACACACTGCAGCACAGCTCACAACCCAAGAACAGGTCTCAAAATGCATTACAGACATTTTCTGTACCTCATCCCTAGCTCACACCCACCCTTCACCCTCACCACCATTCATGCCTCACTTCTACCCTGACCCTCACCCTCACCCCTCACCTGCGCTGCAGAGAGCCACTGCATGGTGACTTCAGAGCCCTCACTGCCAACCACTCCATGACGGCTGACACGACTGGCCAGGTGCTCCGCAGAAGACGAATAGAACTGACCCAGGGAATCCAGGAAACTTGCAAGGAGTTGATCAAGAAGCTGCACGGGGGAGGTGCATATGTGTGAGTGTTTTTTGCAGGTGTTTGGGGGGAGCAGGGGAGTATGTAGGGAAGGAGGAGGCTATAACGTATATTACATATCAGACATACTTAAAGAACACAGTGCTAGCTCGGCATGTGCATACTATCAGGTCCTAGCTGACTGCTCGCATTGTGAAGGGGGTAAGCGGGCCACGCATGCACACACACACTACACACACACAACCTTCCACAGACAAGGATGGTGATCAGGGCGGAAGGTTACCCGTGTTACAACAGCTCAAGCTGCCGGCGTCCCGTCAAGACGCAGCACACAAGCACATCAAGGGGCGCACACAGAAGGGAAGGCGGCTAACTAGAGCGAGACTAACCTCGGACAATCGCCGAGTGCGTTCTTCCTCGCTCAGGGCTCCCTCAGACGGACCCTGGCGGACGCTCAACTCGCGAAGAGTAGACTCCAGTCCCTTCGCTTTCTGTTTTGCCAGCGAAAGCACGTCCGATAGGGCCCTTTCCGCATCCACCTCCTGAGCGCCCGGCCTGGTGCCGCCTTGTGCACGGATCTTGGACACATCCACGGCGCATTCCCGACTCCGCTCACACGCGGTGACTAACAGTCGGAAAACGTCCTTCATGGTGTTAACGGTTCCCTCGAGTTGGCTACCGGACGCTGGATCCATCTTTCCAAGCGCGAGGACCTCCCTTCGGGACTTGTGTAAATAGACTGATGGGCCTACAACTCGGCCTACAACTAGCTACGCACAATCCTGTAGTAGTGGTACAGAGGGACAGGTAACGTTCCTTACAGCTTACTTCTAGAGATAGGTTGGACCATTGATAGTCTATGAGTGAAGGTATAAACTGCCACTACACTGGCCGTATGCACATCACTAGTCCAGAGAATTACGTCCACCCTTCATGCGCGTGGGAGACATTTTCTACTCCCACACACGTGTATTTAAATCACGTGATGGAATATTAACTCGCAGGGTCAAGTTAAAATATGCGTGCGCGGGCGGCCCACTCCTACAATACAAATTAATTAAAGTAAATATTCTAAACATTTGCCAATGTCACTAGTTAGGCTTTCTGCTGTGGACCCACATGCGCTTCACTTCCTGTGCTCCTGACAGAACTCCACTATTCTGTCACAGGCAGTGGTGAGGAGGTCACTGGGAACGGTGATGGTCACACGGACAAAGTTGGCTACAAAGAACGCCTGTGGTGTGGGAAGAGCACACAACCCAAATCAAATTGTTTCCCAGATAATTGCTTTGGAATGTGTGTGTGTGTGTGTGTGTGTGTGTGTGTGTGTGTGTGTGTGTGTGTGTGTGTGTGTGTGTGTGTGTGTGTGTGTGTGTGTGTGTGTGTGTGTGTGTGTGTGTGTGTGTGTGTGTGTGTGTGTGTGTGTGTGTGTGTGTGTGTGTGTGTGTGTGTGTGTGTGTGTGTGCATGTGTGTGCGTGTGGATGTGTAATGCTGTGCTAAATGATAATGTGCAGAGATGGGTGGGTGCAGTTAACAAGGGGGCCTAGGAGGACACAGAGAAAGTTATGTAGCATCAAAGGCTGAGGTGCAAAATGCTAAAACTCTGAAATCTGACAAATTCACAAAATGCGTATGCATTGAGAAACAGAGTGGTCTAATTTACTGGCCACCAGAGGAATATGGTCAGAAACACAACAGGGCATTAAAATTGCCAGCTATTTAGGAGGTTGTAGCGTTCGGTCTGTGCCCGAGTGTAGTAATGGTGATGCCTTGGAGGAATGTGGGGATTGGCAACTGTGAAAGAGTAACTGAGAATGAAGGTGCTGTGAGTGTTTGGACACCTGATGCAAGTACTGAAGCACATAACAACTAATGAAGTGCCACCACGCAACCCCTTCTAATACTGATGGATGAGCATCACTCACAAGAGGCGGTGATCCTGTCCAAGTGGCAGGGAGTGAACGATTGCACACCATGAAAGGGGGAGTGGCTACACGAGGGCCATACATACTGCATGCTATTGATAGGAGGAAGCATGGTGAGCCAGAGGGGGCACCGCAGGAATGGAAGGGCATAGAACCATGGTGAAGAAGATGTTAGCAATTCACCTGTTGCTTGTCTCAGTCACCCAAAACCACAACAACAGGAGGATGTACCCAAGATGATGCACCCTTACATCATGGGGTTAAGCAAGATCGAGAAGGTCTGTATCCAATACACTGGGGGGGAGAAAGCCTGTCTTCAGATCAACGCAGACTTTGAAAGACAGTTTTGATTCTGCTATGTAACGCTCAAGATCAATTCGCCCATAGTAGTGTAGCAGTGAGCAATATTAGCACAGAGGCAGTCATGAGGCACCAGGGGATGGAGAAGGGTCACAATGTGAGAAGGTGTGAATCTGAGTCAAGTCCACCTATCAGGGCAAAGGCATGGGTCATTACAATGAAAGACTGAAGAACTTGCACCATTTCCACGTGTAGCCTTTTAAGTGACATCAAAGATAAAACAAGTGTGGAATGTGGTTAGGAATGCAAAGATGTAGCCAGCCAGGTGCCCATTGAAGAGGAGCAGATTGAAGCCAGTGTCTGGACATGAGATGCGGATGGATGGGAATCCTCCCAGCACCCACCAGCCCTTGTGTAAAAGACTACATGCAGGGAAACGTGCAATGGCCTTGTGTCTGAAGGCCTAGATGGTATAGACACGGACTGGACGTAGGCTCAGTGGTGCAAAGCAATTCAAGTTCACTCTTGGCTGACGATCGTGCACACCTGACCACACAGTGGCATCGTGCACACCTGACCACACAGTGGCATCATGCACACCTGACCACACAGTGGCATCGTGCACACCTGACCACACAGTGGCATCGTGCACACCTGACCACACAGTGGCATCGTGCACACCTGACCACACAATGGTATTGCCAAAACTTTTAGTTCTCAGCCGCCATTCGGATGGATACCGCGAACAGAAGATGATGATGATGATGATGATGATGATGATGATGATGATGATGATGATGATGATGATGATGATGATGATGATGAATGTGTGTATGTTTGTCCATTTGCAACATAAAGGATATGCTACTTCCCCCTCACCTGCCCTGGTACAACAAACACAGATTTCTCTGCCAGCAGTTTTGCAGTGAAGTCCAAATCGTCCTCAATGTCTTTGAATTTGGACACCACAATACCCACCATGACGTACATGGCTCCATGGGGCTGTACTGGGGACAGCCCCTCAACCTGTGACAGCTTGTCCAACAGCAGCTGGGCACCCTCCTGTCAGAAACAGCCAAGAAGGAAAAGTGATTACAGACTATCTCATCAATACCAATTCAAGAGACAATAGCTGAACCAGTGCACACTGACCTCTTTGAAGCGATAAGATTAAACAAGTATTTCAGATTTAAAAAACTGCACAGGCACTTGTCTAGCATGTTAGACCCTCTCCGTTCTGCATTCCATGGTGGACAGTAAACGCCCAGAAGGAAGAGGGTCTAGCGCACTAGACTACTAGACTACATGGTCACATGACCCACCCACCAACCATGACACAGCAGTGCACATGAATGTCATGGAATTAAGTGCCCCACACATGTGTTCACACTCTGTACATGCCTATAGTGGTGACAATGACAGGATCACTGTTGCATGTGGACTAACGCGCAGTAAACTGTTGTTCCTGTCATAATACTGTGATGGTGTGTCCCTCAAAATCTTGCTCATAGCTGCTTGCACGAAGGTGGCAGTGGACCCCACACGCTCAGCCAACAGATGGATGGCGTCCATCACACCCTGCAGTGCACAGGGCAGAGAGGTACACATTGGTGAGGTGCATGTGTGTCTGGGAGAGGGCAAGCACTACTGCAGCCAGTGGTGGTGGTGCAGTGTAGCTCACTGACGACGTGAAGAAGTTGTGTCTGTCAAACACCACCAACCAGCCCACACGCCATCCAGGCACCATATAGCGTTTGGCTAAGCCTCCACAGACCAAGACAGGGACTTCCCCATTGATCACATGCACTGCATGGAAGGGCCTCCCTCCATACTGCACTCCCATGTAGATCTCATCGGCCACCACTGGGAGGCGATGCCTGACTGCTATGTCTGTCATTGCCTTGATGTGGTCCTGGGAGTAGACCGAGCCACAGGGGTTTGATGGGTTGTTGATGACAATTAACTTGGTGCGACTGTCAATGAGGGACTCCATGTGCTGTAGGTCAGCCTGCCAGCCTTCTTCTGGCTGCAGTGCACAACAACAGCAAATGCCATCACACACACATCCACATACAACATGCAGCAATGTACAGGGAAGTGGGGCAAGAGGTGCGTGTAAAGAGGTGAATGGAAGTATATAGGCCTATAGCACAATCAATAAAGGGATGGATTTACATAGCATACATTACTAGCTAGTCTACACTTGTGGTGCTGTTTCCAGAAAGCTGTGTGCTGCACTTAGTTGCATTTACATAGCTATATAGGTGGGCTACAGGAGGATTATTCATTGCTCTCAACAGATGCGATGCTTACCATCAACCTGTAGTGTCTGCTTTCCACTCCCAGTCCTCCTATGTTGACCTGGTAACCAGGGAAACTAGGCATTGGCAGCAGAACATTGTCCCCTGGACCAGCCATACTTGCAATGGCCAGTTCTATTGCGGCAATGCATCCCGTTGTTATGACAACGTCCTGCAGATGGGTATATAGTAATGGTCATCCATATTAAGACTACATGTAGCTGGAGGATGCAACAGAGGAGGCTCACCACCTGTTGGTAGTCTAATTCACAGGTGTGCACTTTACGTAGTGCACCACACACAGCTGCTACAAGCCACTGGTACCGGTTCACCACAGACAGTAGCTGCTACAAGCCACTGGTACCGGTACACCACACACTGTACCTGCTACAAGCCACTGGTACCGGTACACCACACACTGTACCTGCTACAAGCCACTGGTACCGGTACACCACACACAGTAGCTGCTAAAAGCCACTGGTACTGGTACACCACACACAGTACCTGCTACAAGCTACTGGTACTGGTACACCACACACAGTAGCTGCTACAAGCCACTGGTACCGGTACACCACAGACAGTAGCTGCTAAAAGCCACTGGTACTGGTTCACCACACACAGTACCTGCTACAAGCCACTGGTACCGGTTCACCACACACAGTAGCTGCTACAAGCCACTGGTACCGGTACACCACACACAGTAGCTGCTACAAGCCACTGGTACTGGTTCACCACACACAGTAGCTGCTACAAGCCACTGGTACCGGTTCACCACACACAGTAGCTGCTACAAGCCACTGGTACTGGTTCACCACACACAGTAGCTGCTACAAGCCACTGGTACCGGTACACCACAGACAGTAGCTGCTACAAGCCACTGGTACCGGTACACCACACACAGTAGCTGCTACAAGCCACTGGTACTGGTACACCACACACAGTAGCTGCTACAAGCCACTGGTACCGGTACACCACACACAGTAGCTGCTACAAGCCACTGGTACCGGTACACCACAGACAGTAGCTGCTACAAGCCACTGGTACTGGTACACCACACACAGTAGCTGCTACAAGCCACTGGTACTGGTACACCACACACAGTAGCTGCTACAAGCCACTGGTACTGGTACACCAGTTGCAGCAATGGTACAAAGCCCCCCTCCCCTCCCCCCTGGTGTGACAGACTGGTACATGATAGAGTCTAGTGGTAGCACCACTTCTCTTCTCAACATGCTGGGTGTATGTGGTATTGAGATAACAACCAACAGCAAATACAGATACAGCCTACAGGCACGCAAAAACAGAGATATAGGGACAACTATTGGCTTAGGGCAGGGCACACCTAATCCATACAGGGGTGCAAGTTTAATACGACCATGTTGTAAGCCTCAAGCTAGCCAGAAACACCCCAACACAGTAACTGCATGTGCATGGGAGAACTAGCCAGTGCTGATCAACCCATGCCCCCCAGTCTTGTAAGCTGTGGGTGAGACACTATATAATGTTAGGCAATTCAGTTATGAACTTGCTCGGTTTCCACGTGTACAGTTCATATGCTGCAATTAATATTTCACCCAATTTCACTCACCTCAGGAGACACCTCTTCTCCAAGAGAGGAGTAGAGGTCTGCTACAGCCTGGCGGGCACACAAGAGACCTGCAGTCGTGAGGGGTTTGACACACAAGCCTAGTGTACAGTAGAACACACAGTTTATAACCATTGTCATGCATGCCCTGTCCGCCCAAAACCCCGCACCACATGGAGGTCCCTCTGCGTGGGACTGCTTCCCCTCCTCCAGTTCACCCAGTATTGCATCCAGAGCAACAGACGGAGGGTTGAAGTTGCCATAGACAGATGGATCGCCAATACCCAAACGGATAAGATCCAAATTAGGATTTCCCTTCACCTTAAACCTGAAGAGCGACTTTGTGGCAGTGTCATTTGACCCTCTGGCTGTTTGGGAGGTCTTGATGTGCCACTGCACACTGTTAAAATTCTCATGGAAGGACCTTCCAACCTCATTTTGCTCCATTATGGGGACTGCAACGATCGATCAGGACTGCTGGGTTTCAGTGACTGTTACTTTGTGCAGTCTAATGAATACACATGGCCAGGCCGGTACAGCATTTGGTACCAACATGAATGGTCCCGGCCTGTACCTTGCACATAGGCTCCTGGTCTGGGTGACAGGCACTGTGCAGCAGGGACTGTGTCTACGTATAGGAAATACCACCAGTGCCATTTGGCAGCTGGTTCATGTGTGGGCACTAGGCTGCAGGTGAAAGGCAGCAAGCTGGCAGTGCATATGTGCCAGGTGCCAGGTGCAGCCGAGCACGAACTGATAAAGTTTCAGGCTGCAGTAGTGCATTATGCAACAAGAGTTGCACCAGGTACAGCCGAGCATCAACTTATTTCTACTACGTATGTATACGTATTACATGATACCTGTTAAAGGCAATAACTACGCTATGAAGCACAATACATAGTAACTTACTAATAATTACGTCATATTACACGTCATATTACATTTGTTTCATAACATTGTAGCAGTGCTGCAGTAAGTATGAGGGTAATGCATGAACAGCAAAGGCCATTATTAGTTATTAGTTATTACTAATATTATATAATAATTATAATAAAGTTATTACTAATATTTAACAATGATGAGATAAGGAGCACAGTCACGGTACAATGAGAGTCCCTGTGCCAGTCTACACGGAGATAAACAAACATGTACAGATTACACCTGGTGTCTGTTAATGGAAATACAGTCATTTCTGGGTGATAAAAGTGGTTGATGGTTTACTTGTGTCAGAGAGCATGTCATCTTCATCCCCCAAGGCCTGGACATCTGCCTTTGAGGTGACAGGGTCCACAGGTTGCGACCTGATTGGCTGCTGTTTTAACCTGATAAATTAAAGGCAGTACTGTCTCTAAAGTAACTAAAGACACAAATATCACAGAGAAGTGTTGTATGTAACAAATATCACACAGAAGCGAATCACCAATTACCCAAAATGGCCACAGTCACAAATACACACTTAAGTACAATAAGCAAGCAAGAATCTGAGCGTCATCACAGCATAGGGAGCCTGATGGACGGGGCTCACCCAAGTCTCAAGACCGATAGAGGCCATCTAGGGTTGGATTCCCAGTGGCACCATGCACTTTTCTTTCTTTCCCTTTGCCATTTCAAAGGTATTAGAAAAGTAATGGCCCACAGACTACCTTTCATTAGATGATCTCTATCGGTCTTGAGACTTGGGTGAGCCCCGTCCCTCAAGCTCCCTATGCTGTGATGATGCTCAGATTCTTTCAAAATCACAACACACACAGCAATTGTTACCTATCAACAATAATACACTACACTGCGTACAGTATATAGCACAAGATTATACATTGAACATTGGGCTTAGGCAAGCTTCTATGCTAGTACAGGCAGTGCTGCAAATGGCAGGGTCACTTACAGTGGCAGCCATATTGCACTGTTTTCCAGCTGTACGTACTGTCTGTATGTACGTACATAATTATGATGCGTGCACTATCTCCATGCACTTGCTTAGGTATGTACTAAAGAACGTACCCATTTATGTTGTGAATGCACTGAGAGTGATGCATGGGATGTCATTCCTGGCCTTGCTAAATAGTTCATGCATGGGCATTCCATGAGGGTACAATGGGACAAAATGAACGTGGTACGTACGTCAAATTAACTTCAGAGCTTGACAATAGCTGCTGAAAGCTAGCTAACTAACCAACCTGATTCCCTTGCCATAGTATAAGTCGTTATTTCGAGCTGTTGCAAGTTGTAAGCTCTCTCTCTCCTTGTCGCTCAGATCACCCACATCACTAAGTGGCAGTGTCTGTCCTTGCATGTAGTACCCAAAGTCAAGTCGATGTGGTGGATCAAACAAGAGATCCTTAATAAAGCGGCTTTGTGCCGCGCGGCGCTCACATGCAGATAGCCGCTGGTTCTGAGTGGTACAAGTTGAGAGACTGACAGCTGAATCGGACACTGACCGCACACGAGGGAGAAACCGCCCTCCGTGCAGCATCACCACTCGACTCCCTCTGTGAGTCACAGGGGGCCTGTGGCTGCTCCGTGACAAGGGAAGGGCTCTCAGGTGTGTGGAGGAGTTGAAGAATCCACCAGTGCTGCCTCGCTCGTGTGTGTTCCCTGCAACGACGTTTAGTGGCATCTGAGTGCACGTTGGAGGACACAGTGGGAACGAGATGTAGAGAAGTCATCACTGTGGTACTCACTTATGCATTAATACAATGATGTCCTCCTATTATGACAATGCTGAGCTACATTGCTGAGCAGTAAGCAGGAGTGGTATACATAGCAGAACCTCAGTTACCCGGCCTCAATAGGATCAAGCTATGGACGCATAAGTGAAACTGCCGGATATGTGAATCATCCTAATGAATATGAAATTTAATACACAGTACGCAAGTAGGTATACATCATACGTACGTACGTACGTACCTGTCTACATTTAGGTATATTCTAATCTCAGAACTTTGTTTACTCATATGATTACATGCATAATAATTATTACTGAGATTGAGCAAGAAAAGAGTCCAGTTTTAGCTGCTTCAACTTTAAGAAGCACTTAGTTGCCGCTTACATGTTACAACAACAGCAATGCAGTGGATGTGCTTTTGTCTTGCCTCTCATATCAGAGTAAGCATTTGTCTAACATGTCCTTCACGTCTCCACAGCTGGGTATATTGTGGTTTTCTTCACTCTCATCTTCTTCATCATTTTCATCATTAACCTCCTCTTGCTGTATCTCATGCTGTACAATGTCATCATCAGCGAATAACTGATACCTCTGGTCATCTGAGTCCCCATCTATCCGGCCAGCTAGTGATGTGAAGAACTTGCCCAGCAACTCGGTCCTAGTCTTCAAGACGAAAAGATCACTAGCTGGCCGGATAGATGGAGACTCAGATGACCAGAGGTATCAGTTATTCGCTGATGATGACATTGTACAGCATGAGATACAGCAAGAGGAGGTTAATGATGAAAATGATGAAGAGGATGAGAGTGAAGAAAAACACAATATACCCAGCTGTGGAGATGTGAAGGACATGTTAGACAACTGCTCACAATTGTACAGTTGCTCAAGAGTCAGCGCCTCACGTTCTAACAATTCCTGAATCTTCTTCTTGAATGGCTCAATCATAGTGGTGTCAGAAAGGAGGCACAGATTCACTCTCGTGAAGCAGCTCATGTAGCTGTGCAGCTTTCACACACAGAACACGCTCTGCTTACGGCATGTCTTGGCTCCGCTTTTGAGTAAACCAAAAATAAGCAGCTTCATCGAGCTTGTCATCGTCAGCCAATCACATTACAGTATAGCAATCTTACTCTAGGGGAACAATTAAGCGTTTTCTTTTCTTCGCAGAGCTGCTTGAACTAGCCATCACTTTTGCTGTGAACTTGCATGTGTACTAAGAGAGGTTCCACTGTACTGCCAACCAGTGCAGGTTTGAGTGATGAGTAATGAGATTGTAAGAAACTGTTCAATGACTGTACATGTACGTATGTTTGAAGAAGCTGATTATTGGCAATTGTACATTGAAAATTGTTCACAATCAACATGTCTAGAATTACTGGCAAAGTCGGAACGCAGGAAAAGTTCGTACAATAAATAAAGTGCACAAGAGTTTCCTTGGACATCAATATCACTGGACTTCTACCGCAACTATCAAGAGCAAAGGACTATGGGAATTGAGCAAATGAAAGAGTTTCTGTCCATGCCAGCAACTTGTTCATTACTACGTATGTACGTATATTTTAAAATGCCTTGAGCAAATCATCCTGAATATGGGTTATTCGGTTCTGAACATCCGTTCGAATGATCGTCACTTAAACTACGACGCTTCCATAACACCGTGGGTCAACACACAGTAATTGCAGACTCTACCCGTAAGTCTTACCAGTCTTTCAACGGTCTGCTGCTTATCCCGAAGCTTTAGGGACTTCACGAGGTGCTTTGTTTGTGTGCGCAGCTGTAAGTAGGAGACCAGGGGTGAGGGGGTGGCGGGCGACCGCTGCTCGCACCCACTGCTGCTCTGAACGGAACGTCCAACAGTTCCTTGCACGTTACATCCTCGGACCGGCGGCAAGCCTTCCCGGTGCATAGGTGGCCCGTTGCACTACAGACTCCCTAGTCTAATTGACTCCGGCCAATGAAATTGCTTTGTTCAATCATGTGATGTGATGATACAAAATGGCCGCCAAGTTGCTGTTGCTGGCCACGAAATCGAGACTGCCCTATTCCGTGAACAGAAGTAGTAATGTGTAAGGCATCAATTAAATTTACTATATTACCGTGTCACTGCCCTACTGCTACTGTCGTGCTTCCGTTAGAGTTCTGTACAGTATCCCACCAAGTGTACACCAGTTGTTGCGTGGAATGAACAGGAGTGGCCTGCGATGTAGGAGTGTGCTAGTGCAGCCCCGTGTGGCTCCCCGTCGTGCGTGCTACCCATCGATGCTGCTTCCGAGGGCTCTACCGTCGCAGCTGCAGTGCCTCATCTGTGCCAGGTGCTGGAGTGACAACTCACCGTACCGACAAAGTAAGAGCTGCACTACATGGGGTTGAGTGGGTTGGTCCTCTTGAAACCACTTCTGAAAGCTAGAATAGAGAGTGCATACGCTTATGCATGGCTGCATAGTGTATAGCTTCCCATTTGCATACCTGATTGATTTCGGTTGCTTAGTGGTATATATTCACTCCATTCTGATCTCTGGCCATTTATAACTGTTATGTCATACTATTATAGATAGTGGAATAACCTTATTCCTCTCTTTATAGTCATACCGTCTGCGTATGACATAATGATTATACGTACATGGCCGGTAGATGGATGGGGTCTGGTTCATGAGAATAGTGCTGGGGTGGTCTGGGTCCACGATCAGCAATGCAGCCGGGATAGCTCCTTTTGCCCCTTGATCCTTCTTGTCTTCAGGGCACCTCTTCCCCTTTGCACTCAGCTCTCCCATCCATCCCCTCACGGTCATCATCCTATTCACCCCTCCCCCCAGACCACCCCCGGCCTGAGGAAGACCCTCACAACAACCAGCCACCTGAACAACTCAATTGGCCTCAACTCATCTTTGGCTTTTTGGCTATCACCATGTACTACCTCCTGCAAGGTTCTGATCCCATTCCTGAAGTCTCATTCCCGTTTTTCCTGCAGCGAATGCTGAACACAGGCGAGGTGAGACAGTTGCCTTCTGCACATGTGATGGCACCAGCAGTGCACCACACTGAGACACTAGACCCTTCCCACCCCCCACCCCCCACCCCCACAGAAGGGTCTGGTGAAATTGCGTACCACTAGTTGCACTTCATAGGGAGCCCTAGCACATAATGCTTTCTGCGAATCTGCTACTAGTCTTCTGTGAGCCGCCATTTTGCATATCATTAGATGACTGACAAATCTGATTGGTCACACCAAGATCTTGGCGTGGACACTACTAGTGGTACACAATTCCACCAGACCCCTCCGTGAGGGAGGGCAGGCTCACGGGGCAGTATCAGTACACCGTGCATGCAAGTGTGCATGGATGCTTTGTGTACTCCAGCTACGGCCGTGCAGCATTCTTAGTAGTGTACAGGACACTGTTTTGTGCATGGCCACTCTTATCTGTGTCTGCAAGTGCACACTCTTGTACAGCACACTATACGTCTGACTGCTTCCGGTAGATCACAGGGAGAAAACTGGAGAGATCCAGACCGAAGCTCTCCTGTGCTGACCTCGTGTAACCCACCTACCCACTCCCAACCCTTCCCCTCTCCACTCTTCACCATGCACTACCACTCATCTCGTACCTCTCCCTTCCAGCCTCTCCAAATTGCACATGCTCTCCTAACACCACTGCCCCCCCCCTTCGTCCCACCTGTTTAGGTCCTCCGACTAGAGGTCAGCTCGTCCAGGGAGAGGGTGTACGTGTATCTTCACCCGGGAGCTGTCATCAACGGTGTTGAGGTGCGACCGCATGGCCCTCACTTTGTCTTCACCATCTCCAGCACTGATACTCTGGAGGGCAAGCTGAGGGAGGCACAGGAGAGCCTCGGGGTGGACCCCTCCAGCTACCTCCCTGTGATCTATCGGAAGCAGTCAGACGTGCTGTGAGTGACGACACCTTTAGAGCGTTCTTGGTTCTATAGTGGGCATGTCCTCCCTTCCTGTTGTCCTATGATGGGCGTGTCCTCCCTCCCTGTTGTCCTATAGTGGGCATGTCCTCCCTTCCTGTTGTCCTATGATGGGCGTGTCCTCCCTCCCTGTTGTCCTATAGTGGGCGTGTCCTCCCTCCCTGTAGACCTATAGTGGGCGTGTCCTCCCTCCCTGTTGTCCTATAGTGGGCGTGTCCTCCCTCCCTGTAGACCTATGGTGGGTGTGTCCTCCCTCCCTGTTGTCCTATAGTGGGCTTGTCCTCCCTCCCTATAGACCTATGGTGGGTGTGTCCTCCCTCCCTGTTGTCCTATAGTGGGCTTGTCCTCCCTCCCTATAGACCTATGGTGGGTGTGTCCTCCCTCCCTGTTGTCCTATAGTGGGCTTGTCCTCCCTCCCTATAGACCTATGGTGGTGAGCAGTCTCGTGACTGTGGCTGTTATTGGTGTCCTGTGGTACTTTGTGGCGTATCGGAGTGGGCGGGGTGCAAGAGGCAGCGAAGGCACGGGGATATCAGGGTTCAACCCCTTTGTAAGTTTTATTATGTCGGTGTTGAGCCTGAATGTGACAGTCAGTCACACTTGTAATGACAGAATGACATAGTGACATGGTGACAGTTTGTGCCAACAATGACATGGTTTAGTGCCTGGATGTTAGTGTACGTACGTAAGCAGAAATGCACAAGTCACCTACTGATGTCCACTGCGTTTGTTGACTGAGTAGGCACAGATGAGCCGTGCTAAGTCCACTGTCATCACAGAGTCCTCGCCATGGAAGATAAGGTGAGCAGAGCACTGTCACTGTCATACGTATGTTGACCGGTGGATAGCGTGTCTTACCTGCCAACCCTTCCTCCTTTAGGATCAGTGACGTTGCAGGGATGGAAGAGGCGAAGCAGGAGGTGATGGAGTTCATTGACTACCTTAAGACTCCCACGCAGTTCACCCACCTTGGGGCTCGCATACCAAAGGTTGTTGGCGTGAAGGACTCACACATGCACTGGACACAGAGATTCACACATGCACTGGACACAGAGACTCACACATGCACTGGACACAGAGACTCGCACATGCACTGGACACAGAGACTCACACATGCACTGGACACAGAGACTCACACTCCCTCTCCCTCTCCCACCTTCCTCCCCCTACTTCAGGGTGCTCTCCTGTATGGACCACCAGGAACTGGCAAGACCTTGCTGGCCAAGGCAGTGGCCGGGGAGGCAAGTGTGCCTTTCATCTCCATCGCAGGCTCCGATTTTGTGGAGATGTTTGCAGGTTGGTCACCAACACACACACACTTGTACAAACGTACCTCTGCAGCCAGCACTCAATTACCCCCCCCAACACCCATACAACTCCCACCCATCCACCTACTAATGCATGTAAAGTGAATACGGATGAAGTGGGGGCTTCTCAGCTGACTGAAGCGTGTAGATACACAGCTCACTGGTACCAGCTTGAAGGTGGATGAAACTCCTGCCAACGTTTCAACCATGATACCCTGGTCTTCTTTAGGGCATGGAATCTGAGAATGATCTGTAGCATCAAATTTCCTATGCACAGGCACCTCACCCTCACCTTCACACAGCCACACCCACCCAGTCCTCCACTCTCCCCCCCATGCATGCAGGCATCGGATCAGCCCGAGTACGTGACCTGTTCGGGCAGGCTCGCAAGATGGCCCCGTGCATCCTGTACATCGATGAGGTGGATGCCATTGGCCGCTCCCGGCAGTCCCGACCCACGTCAGGGGGCCACCATGAACAGGAGAGCACACTCAACCAATTACTGGTGGAAATGGATGGGATTAACCCCTTGGAAGGCGTGGTCATGATGGCATCAACCAACAGAGTGGACATACTTGACCAGGTGCATGTGACAGACATGTGACACACAGTGTAGTTAGACTGTATGTACCTGCCTTGAGTCAGCGGTGGTCAGTTGAGTTAGTGGTGGTAGGGCATTTGAGCTCTGTGAGTTACGTAACTGTATGTCCCAAACCACTGTTTCATGGAGCTCGACTGGTGTTATTCACATGATATCAAACAGCTGTTAGTGGCTGGAAGGTGTTTTGCAGCACTTTGTTCTTACTCACTGCTCTACTGACAAATTTGACAATCTCCCATGACTGTCTTCCTGTTGTGTCTCTTAGGCCCTACTGCGTCCGGGACGGTTTGACCGACAGATTTCCATTGAGCTGCCGACTTTGCTCGAGCGGCAAGCCATCTTTGAGCTCTACCTTCACAAACTGAAGTTGGAGGAATCTGTTCAACACTACTCAAAGCGCTTGGCAGCCCTCACACCTGGTCACAGCGGGGCGGACATTGCTAACATTTGCAACGAGGCGGCTCTCCACGCAGCTCGAGAAGGAGGCAAGGCGGTGGTGTCTGCGAACCTAGAGTATGCTATTGAGCGAGTAATTGCAGGTTAGTTGTGTGATGTGATCGTAACATGATTGGCCTTGCTGCCTGCACTGCATGGGTATGTTTGAATTTGACCAGTCCATTTTAGTCTGGTGGTAATGGGTGATAGATAGCTTGAAGCTATTGCAGAGTTGATCCGTACTGTGACACTGCGTGGGGCTGTAACATCAGACATTCACACTGTGGGGGGCTGTAACATCAGACAGTCACACTGTGGGGGGCTGTAACATCAGACAGTCACACTCCTATACTAAGCTGTCAAGTGACATGTGTAAAGGTGACATAGCTAGCTCTTAAATGGTATTGGTGACACTCTAACTGTGTGATGACAATTGTGACAATGACATACCAAGCCGTGTCATTGCAGTTCTTGTTCTGTATTGTTGTTGTAGCTGTCTGGTGACACATGTGACAGTGCTTGTGTCATTCTCTTGTGTGTGCAGGGATGGAGAAGCAGCACAACCCTCTGACTGTGGAGGAGAGGCAGGTGGTGGCGTACCACGAAGCTGGACACGCCTTGGTTGGCTGGCTCCTGGAGCATACAGACCCCATTCTCAAAGTGGGCACAACGTGTGCATGTGTGTGTGTGTGTGTGTGTGTGTGTGTGTGTGTTTGTGTTGGTGTGGTGTGTGTGTGTTTGAGTTTGTGTGTGTGTGTGTGAGTGTGTGTGTGTGTACATGCGTGGGCGTGTATGTACGTACGTACAGTATGCGTGTGTGCATGTGCACGTGTGTGTATGTACGTATGTGTGTGTATATGCTAGTATGTGCGTACTCATGTACCTAGTGTGTGCGGTCCTTCCTTCTGCCCCACAATGAGGTGAGCATCGTCCCCAGGACCAAGGGCATGCTCGGGTTCTCCCAGTACCTCCCATCTGACCAGAAGCTGTATACACAAGAACAGCTGCTGGACCGCATGTGCATGGCCATGGGTGGACGTGCAGCTGAGGCCGTCGCATTCAGAAAAATCAGTACAGGTTCACTCAGTTGCGCTCCCTGCACCTCCACCCCTCCCACAGACAGACACCGTATTTACGTACAGTACATACCAAGACTCTTACTGGACACACGCACACACACACATGCCTGTATGTATGCATGCGTACACACATGGATGCATGGTGTGTGTGTGTGTGTGTGTGTGTGTGTGTGTGTGTGTGTGTGTGTGTGTGTGTGTGTGTGTGTGTGTGTGTGTGTGTGTGTGTGTGTGTGTGTGTGTGTGTGTGTGTGTGTGTGTGTGTGTGTGTGTGTGTGTGTGTGTGTGTGTGTGTGTGTGTGTGTGTGTGTGTGTGTGTGTGTGTGTGTGTGTGTGTGTGTGTGTGTGTGTGTGTGTGTGTGTGTGTGTGTGTGTGTGTGTGTGTGTGTGTGTGTGTGTGTGTGTGTGTGTGTGTGTGTGTGTGTGTGTGTGTGTGTGTGTGTGTGTGTGTGTGTGTGTGTGTGTGTGTGTGTGTGTGTGCGTCTGTTTGGGTGACAGTATGTAGATGGTACCATGCTCTTGGAGTGTGTGTAGGAGGCTGTGTCCCTTGCATCTTCTACACCTCTGCTGTGGGTTTGCACTGCATTGTGTGTGTGTGTGTATCACTCACTGCAGGAGCACAGGATGACATCAAACGGGTGACAGATATGGCACAGAGAGCTGTCACTGTATTTGGAATGAGTCCTACCATTGGGAATTTGTCTTTTCCCACCAGAGAGGAAATTGGAATCGGAACAAAGCCTTACAGTGACAAGCTGGCTGGAGACATTGACAGGGTGAGCTAGCTGTAGTCTAGCGTGCTAGCCCCTCTCTACCTCCGGGCATTTTAGCCACTAACAGTGCAGCCACCCTTAGTGTTAGCGCCCAGTGGTGAGAGGGGCTAACGCACTAAACTACATAGCTTAACTGCTGCACACGTCTTGCAAAGTCTGTCATATTTGCCAGTACGTACACATTCTCCTATTGATACATCAGTGGATGAGTGAGCTCAGTGTGTGTGTGTGTGTGTGTGTGTGTGTGTGTGTGTGTGTGTGTGTGTGTGTGTGTGTGTGTGTGTGTGTGTGTGTGTGTGTGTGTGTGTGTGTGTGTGTGTGTGTGTGTGTGTGTGTGTGTGTGTGTGTGTGTGTGTGTGTGTGTGTGTGTGTGTGTGTGTGTGTGTGTGTGTGTGTGTGTGTGTGTGTGTGTGTGTGTGTGTTTCTATGCTACTGCCCACAGGAAGTCCGTGAGATGGTGAGAGGAGCTTACGAGAGGGCTGTGACCCTTCTCACAGAGAACTCTTCCAAATTAAAAGAGGCAAGTAGATGTACGTGTGTGTGTGTATGGTGCATGTGCCAACTACTGTATGTGTACAATTTTCATGCACAAGTGGAGTGCTCTGACTCCAGCCTATGGAGCTGTGCAGTGTACGTACGTACAGTGGACAGCTATCGCAAATTTAGAATTGCGTCCTCAATTTGCAGGATCGACAAATATACTGCGTAAACTGAAGTGCGTAAGGTACTAGTTACGTTAATTAATTTGTACATCTGTTTGTAACAGGGTGCACTGCATGGTGTGGCACAACCCGTCACTCTGATATTGTTGCCTCGTGCAAGCTGCATTTGGTGGCTGCATCTCCCTCCAACTTGTAGTTATGACTTTCTGATACTTGCATCGGTACTGATCAACTATAGATGTGTACCCCTGTTTGCCTGTTACTTCAGGTTGCTGAGCTGCTATTGGTGCAGGAAGTGCTGAACCACGCTGACATGCTCCGGGTGCTGGGACCGATGCCCTACAGGAAGCCGTTCCATGCTGACACCACAGAGCTATGACCGAGAACTATGTCATTGGACCATCGAATTGATCAGAGCTGGTGCAAATCTCCTCAGTTGCTTCTGAGACAGGACACAAAGGACTCCTGCAGACTTGTATCTAGCATGACTCCTACATTTTAATACAGTACAATTTTCAATGCAGTAGACAATTTGACAGCAAAGATTTGTAATTGAATGACTGAACTAATGCGGAGTTTAATTCCATTGTCAGCTGGATGTCATCTACTTAAGCTGTTCATTTTCTACTGCTGCATCCCGCCATTCAAATTGACTATATAAATTATGCAACGCATGATAGTTATAATTATATACATAATTTATATATAACTATATTCCATTGAATTATAGAAAGCTATAATTATATACGTACGTACATGCATGCCATGCACCCAGCAGCTGGCATGCCCATGCCCTATGAACTGGCTTTTTGTCAACACATCCTTACACCCAATTCATGTAATCATGGACATACATACACGGATTCTCTGATGCAAGCATCACCAGACATCACACAAGAATCCATCTTTGGTACTGTACGGGCACACATTTTATTGCATAAAATATCTAACTCTTCACATAACTATGCGTACTACAACTACCTACACTGAAACATGGTTATATCTTCTGCTATGGATGTAGCAAGTCTGCACTAAATGTAAGTAAGTAATGATGTGGGTCTAAGGCCTATCACTTCTTGAGGTACGGGGAAATGAAAGCGGAGTACACGAGAAGGAGAACAAGAATGCCTATAGCTAGCTTGAATAAGAGGCCATATGAGATGCCTTGGTCTTGGTTGGGCAGGGATGTGGCACCTTCAGGCTTTGGTGGAGGTTGCTGCAGTGAAGAGTGAGTAGAGACAATACACAAGTACACACAAGTGCACCCCCACACCCACATATGCACCCCACACACACGCACACCCACACCCAAACTCACCCAAACACATGCACACACACAGAAGACACGGTCATTCGACACAGTGAGTGAAGTTAAGTGTGGCTTTACACAAAGTCCACAGCTGTGTCATTAAGCAGAATGCAGATACCTGGTTGTGGCGGCGTGTGTGGATGTGAGGGTTTGGGTTTGGTTTGGGTTTGGTGGAGGTATTTTGCTAGTTATTTACACCACACTGAATGGTTAACTATGATAAGACTAGGGTTGTGCGAGTCATTCAAAATATCCAGAGGGCTGAAGGGATGCAGTATGCACCACAAGCTCAGTATCTAAATACATTTTCTCTTCAGTGCTTTTGGAAATATTGCAACCCCTAAGAAGCACTCTGAAGCCTGAACCACAGTAAATAAACTAGTTTTTTCAGGTCAAAGAACCTTCTTACGTACTTTTACTGTACTTTTGTTACTGTTTTGCATGTTGTGTGCAATATAGTACCTATTTCTTCACCTTTGGTTCGGAGACATCTCCCACAAAGAAGTCCTTCATCAGCTTCTTGGCATCTTCGCTGTGCCCCACATCTTCAAACGCCTCCGTAGCATCCCCTCCTACAAGCAGAAAATGGCGCGACATAGGCTACCATAAAATTCGATACTTAACATGTGACACTCAAAGGCTCAGTCACGACAACGCTCATTAATGACAGAAATTACCATGCCCAGACTGTACCTGCTTGCTCTAGAAGAACCTCCTCGCCACCTGGATGCTACAGGATGAGTCAACAGAGGCACACTGACGGTTGTAAGAGGCAACAAGCCACCACAAACTTACATCATCCATGAACCGTGTCACATCGTATACTTTGTTGTTTATTACCACCCAAACGCCTTTATTTTTGCTCTTGTGTTCCTTAACTTCTTCCCAAGAGGTTTTGTTGTCCGCCATATTTAACAGCGTGTACCGAGCACAATGACGTCATAAACGCCAAACATCGGATCCATGGTGTCGCTACCTGTCACAGGGTAGTCAGGTGTGGCGAAGTTCATGGTGGCATGTCGCTGTCGCATAGCCCTGTGAGTCTATCGTGAAATTCTGCAGACTAAAGCTATATCAATCAATCAATTAATCAATCCACTTGATCAATCATCGCTTAGTGTAAGTACATTAGCAACGTGTACTAGGTGTAGAAGTTGCCTAGGCAATGGTGGTAGCTAAGATAGATTTTTGCCGAGCTGTAAAGCGAGGCAAGTAATCGCATTGCGGGTTGTCGCGTCGCGTTTGTAGTCGCGTCGCGTCCCAGTCAACCCGAGACACCTCGATTGCGCAATTGCTTCCTGGTCTTCGCTGGCGCGTAAGACAACTGCGAGCTCCACTTCGACGGACTCTGCAGCGAATCTGTGCGCATAAACACTTTAATGCCTTAGGCGGCATTCAAATCTCTGCTGGAATCGAGAATTGCACGGTTGGGGGTTCCTGCCAGTCGGCCATTTTTGCTTACGTCATTCTACCCGCGTGGCCGGGACCCCTCACTGCTCTTTGTGGTACAGCAGGTGATTGTGATAAGTCAGTGAAGTAGGCAAGGTAACCAGCAGCAGCAGAATGAACCAAGCACACAGCAAAGCGTGCTGACATGGGATACAGATGTGATACCACAGCAAGCATCTTAAGCACTGCAGGCAATTCACACCGTAGTCTGGGAGCTAAATTGGAGCAGGCCTGTCATGAACCCAACAATCATACAGAGTGGATGTGCTAAGCTGGAGCTTGCACCTGCTGGTAATCCTATTAAAGCTAAACATGTGTGCTATATTATATAGCCTGGGCCAATGCGCTATCACTGTATGCCAACTATCATGCTACAAACAGGAAGAAGACAAAGGAAGAAAAGGAAATGGGAAAAAACAGGACATTGTGTAGTCATTAATTAATTCCCAGCACTCAGCCGCATAGTGTGCTACACAGAGCACACACCACAACAGGTGTACCGCACAATGCAAGTGCTACGGACTGCACGTGTGCTAAAAAAGCCCTAGCTACCATCGGCTTGGGGTGCCCCGAAGGACAACCGTATGGTAGAAAAATGCACAATGCCTGAAGACATGTTAGTCGAAGTCGGGTCAGCTAGCCGACTCCTGTTCGGGGAGCGCGGCCACCTTCGCCTTTTCTTCTGTGACGCGGAATGCGGGATTAAAAGGGGTGTCCCATGGTTCTGGGTCACAATGAGCAGCGCAGGGCATTGATGCTCGCTTTTACATGATGATGTCGCTGGTCTTTCTCCCGACTAGACGTCATCAGACTGGCCTCCGACGCGCAGTTCCCACACGTCGACAACTTTGGACCATATATAGACAATCCATGCTTTGACTGGCCTGCGCATGAAGCCAGAGCCCAGGCGTTACTCCGAGATGACAAGTCTTGCAAGTGCGTTATCTTTTTGCGAACAGTTAATTAACACACTCCTGTGGTAACCACCGTCCCTCGCAACGCGAGACTAACCATCTACTAATAAGACTATCTTTAGCTAAGTTATCTACATGGACAATTCATCAAGGCAGTGGCAGTCGGCAAAGAGCTACTGCGAAACGTCCAGATATCAGAAAAACAGTGGTTACGCGTTTCTCCAGCAACTGTCTCCTGTCAGCGGTTGTACAGTCCTTGACTTAGGCTGTGGGACGGGATATCTAGCTGCCAAATTGTCCGACTGTGTGGGACCAGAAGGAAGCGTTATCGCCGTTGACCCTGATGGAGAGAGGCTGAAAATAGCACAAGAAAAGTACGCAAGGGACAACATTGTGTATGTGAGTGGTGATGCTGCGACATTTCCAGAGGGCCCGTACGACCTCGTATTTGCCAATCAAGTTATCCACTGGGTGGCTGACAAGGATCTGCTCTTTAGGCGTGTGTATCAGGGCCTGAAATCAGGAGGAAGGTTCGCATTCGTAACAGCTAATGGTAATCCTGTGTGGCCACCAGTTGCAAGCAAATGTATGGATGAATTGGTTTGTCCTGACTACATTGGCAAACTTTGTCGCGAAAGAATGTTTTTCCTGACTAGTGACCAGTACCAAGAGCTAGCAGTGTCCCATGGTTTTGTTGTTACATCAATGGAGGATAAGGATGTGCCTGGGTTTCACATAGAAAGTGTTACTGATCTTATTGAGTTCTTCTTTGGCCTGTTACATGGAGAGTTTAACCAGGAAGCAATTGGTAAAGAAGCTTTGCAAGCATGTAGGAAGAAGTACGATGCTGAGTTGCTTAAAGAGGCAAAGCTTTATCCGACGGCTAGAATGCTACATGTGGTTCTGACCAAGCCATGAGGAAGATAAATTATTGTAGTAGTTGTACATTACTATCAAGAATAGATACATTATTATCCTTCTATTATAATAGTAGTGGTCAAGTGGTGAATAGGTGATCAAATGTACTAGCTATGTATAGTTTAACAAAGTTGAATTCTTACTGTATTCTCTCGAATTAACTCTAGCCGATTAGAATGGGACAGATGTAGGAGTAAAATCAGACATTTCAACCCCAATCCGGGAGTCCTCCTCAGTGATAATGATTACGAAACACAGCAAGACAGCTTGGAGTTGAAACATCTGATTTGACTCCTACATCTGTCCCATTGTGATCGGCTAGAGTTGTTATGAGAGAGTAATATATGGTACCTAGTCACTCAGAAATCTTCAATTTGAAGTTGAATTTATTGCAACAAATACCTGTGTGTGTGAATATTGCTATGTAGTGCTGTGACACATGTTGCCTAAACTGTATACAGGAGCCGGTGTAGGCTACAGTCTCGCGTAGCCAAACCGTTTTCACCTCTTCGCTTTACACAAAGATGTACAGTCGGAGAAAAAACAGTGACATTATCATGTAAAAGTAAAGTGAGCTTGCCCAACGGATCGCAGAGAGAGTTCATCTTTGCTCTGCGACCTACATATTCCATGCAACATGACAGACATTCTGTGGGTGCATGATCTCTATTATACTGGCTCCTGTAGCGAATGAGATGCTGGATACCCTCACAGGATCCCGATGGTTCAGCATGCTTGACTTAATCAGTAGTTACTGGCAGGTAGAGATCAGCGAAGCTGATAAGGATAAGACTGCTTTCTGTACACCAGATAGCTTGTTTAAGTTCAGTGTGATGCCCTTTGGACTCTGTAATGCACTAGCAACGTTCCAGTGGGTCATGGATGCTGTGCTAAGTGGACTTCAGTGGGATCAATGCCAGGTCTATCTTGACGACATCATCGTACTCGGGAGGTCCTTCGAAAGTCACCTTAAGGTACTCAGTGAAGTTCTTGGCCGTCTGGAGCTGGCAGGACTGCAGTTGAAGCCAGCCAAGTGCCAACTCTGCTGCAAGAAGGTGAGCTATTTGGACCACATTGTGTCGGAGCATGGGATTGCAGTTGATCCTTGCAAAACTGAGAGGATTGCCACCTGGCCAGTGCCAGAGAGCACTCGTGAGGTGCAACAGTTCATGGGATTGGCAAACTAGTATCAACATTTTATTCCAGACTTTGCCACCCTGGCGGGGCCCCTGCACCAACTCACAGAGAACGGAGCCAGCTTCCAATGGATGCCAGACTGCGAGCATGCTTTCTGTGAACTGAAGCATCGCCTTACATCTGCACCCATTCTAGTCTTTCTGGATTTCTCAAGGCCTTTCACTCTGGATACTGAGTGCTGTGCTGTCACAGGTAGGGGATGATGGTATAGGGTACATGTTGTTGCCTTTTGGAGTTGCGTGCTGTCCAAGCCTGAGAGACAGTACTGTGTAACGCGTTGAGACCTTTTGGCCGTAGTTCACTTCCTACAGCACTTCTGACCGTGTCCCCTTGACGTGGCTGAGAAATTTTCGAGAACCACAGGCCCAGATAGCCAGATGGCTGGAGAGAATGCAAGGGTATGATTTTACTGTTGTCCACAGACCAGGAAGTAAACACTGCCATGCAGACATCCTATCCCGGGTGCCCCACCGTCAGTGTGGTCGTGATTCCCACATGCACCTACCCATTTCCACTATGCATTTCCTCTGCAAGACCTGTACAGCCTGCAACACCCGGAAAGGTACCACACCTCGGCCTTGTGCAAAGTGTGCAAGTTTGTTATCTAGTAGCAATGAGCATTGTGGAACCATTTCCAGAGAGCAAATCTGGAAGCAAGTACATTCTAGTAGTCAGTGACTATTTGACCAAATGGGTAGAGGCATACGGCATTGTGAACCAAAGAGGCCTCCCCCATAGCCCAGACACTAGTGGATGAGTTCTGTTGCTTCTCTCCTCCGGATCCCCGGCAGCTAAATTCGGATCAAGGCAGACAGTTTGAGTCTGAGGTGATTGCACAGATCTGCAAGCTACTGAGGATCGTGAAATCTCGCACCAGTTCGTACCAGCCCCGGAGTGATGGTCAGGTTGAGCAATTCAATTGTACCCTCTTGGACATGCTGGCCACCTCTGCGAAAGATCATCCTTGGTGTTGGGAGCGTCACTTGCGGAAAGTATGTTTTGCATACAACACGAGTGTACACTTTGCGACTGGGTTCACCCCTTACTATCTGCTTTTTGGGCGACAGGCTGTCTTACCTGTGGGCCTTAAGTTCTCCCCAGCCCAAAAGAGTGTGACTCCATCTGAGTATGCTGCCCATCTCAAGTACTCCTTGGCGAATGCATATGAGTGTGTTCAAAGGCACACAGGAATGCAGCAGCAACGTCAGAAAGAGCTCCACGATAGAAGTGTAGCTACATGGCCAGCTAGCTAGGAGTTGGTGTGGCTTCACCAGTCTGTGGTACCCGAGGTTCCTCAAGGAAGTTGCACCACCCCTGGACAGGTCCACATCGTGTTCTCAAGTGGCTGTCAGACATCAACTACCAGGTTCCAGCACATAGAGCACCTAAGGAAACAGATGGTCGTACACTTCGATCGGCTGAAGTCATGTCTTTTGCCTGGCACGGCTGAGGAAGGGCATCAAGTGTCTAGTTTCCCTCTGGATGAAGATGGCATCCCGTCTCCAACACTCCTACCAGGAACCACCTTGGATATCATTCAAGATGAGCTTGAGGACACAGCTGGTGGTGCTACTCAACAGCATCATTCCCCCACAACTTCTATAGTCACCAGTCCCCACCATGCTCAGGATGCCATGCCTGACACCCCACGGCGCTACCTAATTCATTAGGCTACATTCAACCGTTTGAAGATGGCTGTAGGAAGTCATGAATATCTTATAATCTGTGTCCGCAAAGTATATATCTAATAATCATGACCTTCTCTCTGTCGCGTAAATAAGTGCAAACAAGATGTTGAATAGTGCTAGAGACTGGCGATAACTGTGTAGGGCGCGTAGCCTTGGTGATACACGTTGCTGCAGTGAGTGTGAGGTGATGGATGATACTTGGTACAGGCATGCATATGCCAGGTCACGATCAGCCCTTACTTCTATAATAATGTTTCTATTCTTGATAGTAACGTACAACTACTACTATAATATATCTTCCTCATGGCTTGGTCAGAACCACATGTAGCATTCTAGCTGTCGGATAAAGCTCTGCCTCTTTAAGCAACTCAGCATCATACTTCTCCCTACATGCTTGCAAAGCTTCTTTACCAATTGCTTCCCGGTCAAACTCTCCATGTAGTAGGCCAAAGATGAACTCAATAAGATCATTAACACTTTCTATAGGAAATCCAGGCACATCCTTGTCCTCCATTGATGTAACAACAAAACCATGGGACACTGCTAGCTCTTGGTACTGGTCACTAGTCAAGTAAAACATTCTTTTGTGACAAAGTTTGCCAATGTAGTCAGGACAAACCAATTCATCCATACATTTGCTTGCAACTGGTGGCCACACCAGATTACCATTAGCTGTTACGAATGCGAACCTTCCTCCTGATTTCAGGCTCTGATACACACGCCTAAAGAGCAGATCCTTGTCAGCCACCCAGTGGATAACTTGATTGGCAAATACGAGGTCGTATGGGCCCTCTGGAAATGTCGCAGCATCACCACTCACATACTCAATGTTGTCCCTTGCGTACTTCTCTTGTGCTATTTTCAGCCTCTCTCCATCAGGGTCAACGGCGATAACGTTTCCTTCTGGTCCCACACAGTCGGACAATTTGGCAGCTAGATATCCCGTCCCACAGCCCAAGTCAAGGACTGTACAACCGCTGACAACAGACAGTTGCTGGAGAAACGCGTAACCACTGCTCTTCTGAGGTCTGGACGTTTCGCAGTAGCTCTTTGCCGACTGCCACTGCCTTGATGAATTGGCCATGTAGCTAACTTAGTCTTAGATCGTTAGTCTCGCGTTGCGAGGGACGGTGGTTACCACTAGTCTAGCTGCTAGACCCTACTTTGTCTTCGCGCGTGGGGGCGGAAGAAAAGTAGGGTCTAGCAGCTAGACTAGGTTACCACAGGAGTGTGTAAATTAACTGTTCGCAAAAGATAACGCACTTGCAAGACTTGTCATCTCAGAGTAACGCCTGGGCTCTGGCTTCATGCGCAGGCCAGTCAAAGCATAGATCTATGGTCAAAGCATGGATTGTCTATGGTCAAAGTTGTCGACGTGTGGGAATTGCGCGTCGGAGGCTAGTCTGATGACGTCTAGTCAGGAGAAAGACCAGTGACGTGCCGTCATCATGTAGAAGCGAGCATCTGCCCTGCGCTGCTCATTGTGACCCACAACCATGGGACACTCCTGTTTAATTTAACGCCACATTCCGCGTCACAGAAGAAAAGGCGGAGGCGGCTGCACTCTCCGAACAGGACTCGGCTCTTTGTCGACTGCCGCTGCCTTGATGAATTGGCCATGTTTTGGGGTACGGTTTATTATTGTTTGCGGCAGCCCCTGTGTTGTTTTCATTTTGCGCCCGCTGTATGGCTTCATTACGGATAATATGTGGCCAAGTCTGCAGGAGTCATGCATATTTGCAATAAAAGAAGGCAGAGAGGTGTGAGATGGCATATGAGGTGGACGGTGAAGCAATCCCAATGGTCTCTTTGTACAAATACTTAGGATGTGTGATGGATGAGCATCTGGTACTGACAGAGATGGCGGAGGGCAGAGGCTGAGAGAAGAGCCCCAGGAGCTTGTTTTCAGAGGTGTCAAGCAGAGATTGGTGATGTAGGAATTGGAATTTTTAGGAAGTTGTGGGGGTCATTAGTGGAGTCGAACATGATGTATGGTGTGGAAATATGGGGATGCAGTAGGCACTTAGAACCGATTGAGCAAGTCCAGCTGCGGGCTCTACGAACGTTCTTTGGAGTTGGCACACTTCATCCCAAGGCTTCATTGCTACGAGAAGTGGAGCCTCTGTCTGTTGTGTGGGAGGCAAAGATGCGTTGTGTGAAGTTCTGGTTGAAGGTTTTGAATAATGAGATGTATGAGGGGAGGTTGCTGAGAAAGATAGCGAGACGAGCAATAGAGTGCGGCAAGGGAGTGTGGGTGAAGAACATGGCGAAGTGTGTTGGTGAGTTTGAGTGGCAAGGTATAGGAGAAGATGCTATTAATTAAGAGCCTGACTGACGCAGAGATTGGGGATATGCTGTCAAGTGTTGCCTGGAGGAAGGTGAGGAGCATGTTGATGAAGGAGTTGGAGAAGAGACCAAAGCTGGGGATTATGAAGGAAATTGTGGCCCTTGAATTGGAGTCGAGTTGTGCGTTTTGAAGAGAAAGAGAGACAAGAGAGTGATGATCAAGCTAAGAGGGGCACGGCAGCATTCAAGATAGAGGTGGGAAGGTGGCAAGGAGTGGAGAGGAAGGAGAGAATATGCAAGGAATGCCAGAGTGAAGAAGTTGAAGATGTCTGCCACTGGCTGTTACAGTGCCCGGCCTGGGACCATCTCAGGCGACCCTTGGTGGAGGGAGTCAGCCAGTGTGATTGCTTCAGAGTCTCACCAAGCAGGCGGCCTTTGTTTTGGCTACAGCATGCACTAATTATACTTGTCTCAATTATCTCTGCTCAATGTGGTATGCAAGGTTTAGTGTATGATTCTTAGTTAGTTGCATGACATGTGCTAGTGCTACATTGGACTTCTTGTACGCCCTAGCACCTTATGGTGTGGTGCACTTTAATAATGATTGATTGATTGATTGATTGATATAGTACTAATTAACCCTTTATATACATAGGTTGGCAATAGTATTCAGTTATAAATAGTATGTGGATAGGCCTATACGTACGTCTTATTTCTATGGACGTGGAATTGAATTCGAGGTAATAAACCAGTGTAGAAAGTGGGTAAGCACCGTCACTACCAGTACAACTTTAACAATATACACATATGGAAGAATTCTGGATGGCTAGGTACTGGCATTATGATCGACGAGGAAACTACTTTAGCCTCAAATAATTGTTGGACAGATGTTGCTGTCAATGGTACAAACGTTTCGACCCAATCCTGGGTCTTCATCAGTGTAAAAATATGATCCTACAAAAAATGGCAAGGTTATTATATACACATAAAGTGGTGGGAGTAATGGCAGGTGATGAGGTGGGTAGGTATAATGTAGCTAATGGAGGGTGAGGCTAATATTAGAATGTGTGTATATACATCATGCACTAATAATAATAATGTTAGTAAGAACACATATTTAATATGGTATCTGCTGGCTGCTATTGAATAGTTTTTGCATGCAGTATTACAGTTAGTTCAAAGATGGGATCGGTGGATCAGGGGGTCATGTACCATCAGTGTACACAAATGCTGAGCACCAGAAAAAGGCATGTGTGCGCACACCTTGGCTTCAACTCTGTTGGGAAGCAAAATTATCAACACCTATCCTGTAGTTTAAAAGACTGCTCTGCGCCCACGAAACATGAAGAAGGAGAACATGAGGAAGTGGAAGACAGTTAGCAAGCGAGTTAACTAAACTGCTAGCCAAGCTACGTAGTGAGCTAGCTAGCTAGCTGTGTTTCCACTATAACTCACCACCGACCAGTCACCCAGGCATGCCTACAGTATGCGCGTCAGCTAGCTAGCTCACTACGTAGCTTGGCTAGCGGTTTAGTCAACTTGCTTGCTAACTGTCTTCCACTTCCTCACGTTCTCCTTCTTCAAGTTTCGTGGGTACAGAGCATTCTTCGAAGCAACAGGAAAGGCGTCAATAGTTTCGTTTCCCGACGGAGGTAGAAGCCATGGCGCACGCACACGTGCCTTGTACTGGTGCGTAGCATTTATACGTTATGTTACATGTATTGTTCTTGTATTAAAGTAGTGGTAGTGGCGTTGGACCCACTTTCTACACTTGTTCAATACCTGTGAATTCGAGGCGTTAACGTTATGAGTGAGTCCTTCGCGCCAGCTCCGGAGCGCAACGGGGAGCAGGAGTACGTGGCTAAGAGGAAAAGGCAGTGGTACATCAAGGCGTCTCAGGAGGCGAAGAAGACGTACAATCCGATTCGAAACACAGTTGAAAGGATTAGCGTACAACCGAACTCTGCTTATAAGCTCATCCGGATGACCTTGGGCGATCCCGCTGTCTATGGCAACTTCCCCCCCTCCCCCAGGGTAGTAGAAGCGGTGCTGGGTCGACTGGAGGAGGGGAAGCAGTTCCACGGGAAGGGGCCTCCCAACGGTGAGGGGCTGGCTTATGTATACGTGCTTGTGCATGTACACACGCAAGATATACTGTGGATGGAACCTCCCTATAAAGGGCGCTCTGAATAGAGGACACCTCTATAATGTGGACACTCTCTGCCTTTCCAACCACATAGAGCTGTGTTTGGGGTACTCTCTATACAGGAAGCCAGCTGGTTCCCAGTGATGTCTAACGTTTAGGGGTTTCACTGTATGGTGTGCTGTGCATGACACATCAATGACTTCTATGCACCTTCTGTGTTCTACTGTACACTCAGTTTGTGTGTCAAACCCCTCACGACTGCAGGTCTCTTGTGTGCTCGCCAGGCTGTAGCAGACCTCTACTCCTCTCTTGGAGAAGAGGTGTCTCCTGAGGTGAGTGTCTCACCCACAGCTTACAAACCTGGGGGGCATTGGTTGCTCAGCAGTGACTAGCTCTTTCCACATGCAGTTACTGTGTTGGGGTCTGTATGACTGGCTTTATGAACACAGGTGCACAACATGGCCGTGTTAAACTTGCAGTCCTGGTAATGAGGTTAGGTGTGCCACTAGATCCTGACCCCAGTTGTTGCTGTTGTCCGTTTGCCCCCTTCCACTCAGCAGGTTACTGGGTCATAAATTGTACTAAGCCCTATATCAGGATATGAATTGTGAATTTATATTGATTATGTTAGCATTACAATAATAATTGTAACCATGGCTGTTCCATGCTCCTACCCCGATATAGGATCTAGTATCAGCTATGGGTTGTACTACCAATTATGGGGCGCCACCAAAAGACTCCATCACTAGTCTGTGACACTGTATGAGCATGTACTGAAGTGAACTTGTGTACAACAGCAGTAGTGCTAGCGTCTGCTACTGCTTGTGTGCTAATCTTTTCCCCTTGGAGGATGTTACTATAACAGGAGGATGTTCTGGAGCCATTGAATTGGCCATTGGTTCAATGGCCGGCTCAGGGGAGAATATTCTGATTCCCTCCCCGGGCTTCTCCTTGTACCAGTGTGTTGCTGAAGCTATGGACATTGAGTGCAGATGTTACAAGCTGAAGGTCAGCATTGTGTGAGCAGGCTCTATGCGTGCATTACTGTGTTTACCATTCACTCACTCACACCAGCTTATCTATCCATTCACCTCTTGTTGTGCCCAATCCACTGTGTAGTTGTATATGTATGTATGTATGTGTGATTGTCTATCACTGCTTTCATTGCACTCAGTGCTATACCGTAGTGTTTAAGCTTATCTGTCCAGTCTCTTGTTGACAGTGCTCTTGGAGAACTGGCATTCACCTCTTTACTCTCTTCTTGCTCCTCTTGCCCCACTTCCCTGTACATTTGTACATGTTGTATGTGGATGTGTGTGTGATGGCATTTGCTGTTGTTGTGCACTGCAGCCAGAAGAAGGCTGGCAGGCTGACCTGCAGCACATGGAGTCTCTCATTGACAGTCGCACCAAGTTAATTGTCATCACCAACCCATCAAACCCCTGTGGCTCGGTCTATTCCCAGGACCACATCAAGGCCATGACAGACATAGCAGTCAGGCATCGCCTCCCAGTGGTGGCCGATGAGATCTACATGGGAGTGCAGTATGGAGGGAGGCCTTTCCATGCAGTGCATGTGACCAACGGGGAAGTCCCTGTCATTGTTTGTGGAGGCATTGGCAAACGGTATATGGTGCCTGGATGGCGTGTGGGCTGGTTGGTGGTGTTTGACAGACACAACTTCTTCACGTCGTCAGTGAGCTACACTGCACCACCACCACTGCCTGCAGTAGTGCTTGCCCTCTCTCAGACACACATGCACCTCACCAATGTGTACCTCTCTGCCCTGTGCACTGCAGGGTGTGATGGTCGCCATCCGTCTGTTGACTGAGCGTGTGGGGTCCACTGCCACCTTCGTGCAAGCAGCTCTGGGAAAGGTCTTGAAGGACACACCACCAGACTATCATGAAGGAAACATCAGTTTACTGCGCGTTAGTCCACATGCAACAGAATTCCTGTCAGTGTTCTACGTATGTAGCTGTTAGGCTACTATCATGGACATGTACAGAGTGTGAACACATGTGTGGGGCACTTCCATGACATTCATGTGCACTGCTGTGTCATGGTTGGTGGGTGGGTCGTGTGACCATGTAGTCTAGTGCGCTAGACCCTCTTCCCTCTGGGCACTTACTGTCCACCACGGAATGCAGAACGGAAAGGGTCTAACATGCTAGACAAGTGCCTGTGCAGTTTTCTTCTCATCATTTCAAAGAGTGCAGTGTGCACTGGTTCAGCTACTGTACCTATTTTATGAAATGGCATTGTTGTATGATGTAATTGCCTGTACTCTTTTCCTTCTTGGCTGTTTCTGACAGGAGGGTGCCCAGCTGCTGTTAGACAAGCTGTCGCAGGTTGAGGGGCTGTCCCCAGTACAGCCCCATGGAGCTATGTACATCATGGTGGGTATTGAGGTGTCCAAATTCAAAGACATTGAGGACGATTTGGACTTCACTGCAAAACTGCTGAAGGAGAAATCTGTATTTGTTCTACCTGGGCAGGTGAGTAAGTAGCTACAGGCTTAGCTTGCAGTGATGCATTAAGGGTGGGTTACAACTAATGTGTCTGGAGGTACGTACTATAAACAGTTGCTACTGTTGCTACGTACCTGTCAGTATTGGCTACAAGGGCTAGGGATGACCCAAAAGCAGCAAATAACTAATTGGAGTTAAATGGAACTACCCAAACAAGTTCAGCCTTAAGTCCTCACTGCTTCATTCCACCCTATGCTGAGAGCCTGAAAGTGGCGACAACAAGGAATTCTGTGGTGAACACACATAGTGTTGATCTGCCATTTTCTGTTAAATACTGATGGTATACATGTGGAATAGCGTAGTGAAGCGTGAGTAGTCTGTTATCATTGTATTCGTCACACAGTGAGAACAGCTATCGGAGTGCCACAAAAAGATCCCTCAACTGCTTTGTTCTAACACTACTACTCATAATAGATCTTAACTCATGCTCATGCTATGGTATAAATAGAATGGTATACATATAACTAAAGTGATGTTGATTAGCTTACACATACATAGCAACAATTTCAATGCAAGTACGAAGTTTGACCGCGAAGGTCTATGTCAGTTACAAAACGGTTTTGTAACTGACAAAGACCTTCATGGTCGAAATGTTGTACTTGCATTGAAATTGTTGCTACGTACGTATGTCAACATCACTTTAGTTACACTTTTATTTACGTATGGCTGAATAGCCCATTTGGTTGGTCTTTGCATGAAGAAGTAAGTATTCCCTGTAACTGTGCTGATTGGTGGCAGTTGCAGTGCTCCACAAGTGACCTTTTGAATCCTTAATAATTATATACTGATGTGTATGTACAGTTTTTCACCGATGAGTCAGCATGAGCAGCTAGGACTGCATGCTGTGGCCTTCAGTGCTGCAGGACAAGATGTCTTCATGACACCTGGAAATGCTGCACTGAAGGACTAGAGTTTGTCAGATTATGGTGAACAAATGACGGACATGTACATATACATGTACATACTTTAGATTCTGCCCTTCCTGTTTGGTAATGTGGTTTTGGTAATATTCTGATGCGATTTTCATTTGGTGGTGTCTTCTATGCTTGATGGAGGCCATAGACAGTGGTGAGCACCATATATAGCTAATGAGGTTATGCTGTGGTGTACACTGTTAAGACTTGATGATTTGTGGGTCAAACATGTCTTAGCAATGTTAGGCAATCCAACTTTACGTGTCAGACGTTGTACTGGAAGACTTTCCCAGTTGCAAAGCCCCGTGCAATTGTGATTCTCCAGTAACACTGAATCCTGCCTGCACTGCACTGGGACTTACTGGACCTTTGCAGAGATGAGCAACCTTGATGTCCTGTTTTTGAGCTTAATTTAAATTGCTTTTAAGTGTATGCACAGACCACAACTTGCATTCAGTACAAAAGTGAGAAGAACTGTGACAAGAACTGTACACACGTTTATGCATTTATATGCACCTACAGTAAGGCATTAGTATGTATCTATTTCCATTCTGTAGTGTTTCCGGTGTGACAATTTCTTTCGTGTGACCATCACCATTCCCAGTGACCTCATTACCACTGCCTGTGACAGAATAGTGGAGTTCTGTCAGGAGCACAGGAAATAAACTGCTCC
>OX465051.1:3883061-3945735 GCA_949841015.1 Aplysina aerophoba | reverse complement strand
ACTCACAGTCAGTCAAGTACACTAGCTATACCCGTGTCTCTGTGTCTTGGTGGTCAAATGTGGAACTTAGGACTCCTCACTGGAGTTCCTCAATGACCTCAGACAGACCAAGGACTACTATCTCAAAACAATGATACGGACGTACTAGACCATGAGTAAGTTACAGTGCATATGGCCATCGGTGAGTGGCTCTACAGTACACATGTACATATGTACAGTATGTATGTATGTGTGTATGTATGTACCTGCTCCATTGCTGCCTTTTGTGTCTCCACCTCCAGTGCCTGAACATCAATCTCGTCCAGAGCTTCTCTTGTCTCACGGTCACGCTGAAGAACCTGCGCACACAGCGCATACACCACACCACTGATAACACTAGGACACTAGTTGTGGTACATGGGCAGGTCAGAGCCAAGTGATGTGAGACACCAAGGCTCCGCAGAGCTACCCATGCTCAGCATTAATGAATTTGTCAAGCAGACCTGAACCAAGCTGCAGCACTCTCTGAGTATGCAATGAACTATTAAATGAGTGAATGGGCGACCCTCGGAACTGATTAACCAATAAGCCCCTCACCCCCTCAGACACACCTGCCCCTCCCACCCCTGCACCTACCCTCCTCTTGATCTCATCATCGAGGCGCTGCAGTTCTATCTCCTTGGCAGTTTTCTGGTGCTGGAGAAACCTCTGCCGTGCGTCATCCAGCACCTTCAACTCTGCCACCTTCGCCTCTCGCCTCATGGCACGCAGTCTGGCAAGTGGTGAGTGGGGAGTACGAGGGAGGTGAAGGGGATGAGGAGGAGTTGCAGGAAAAAGTAGAGGAACATGAAATGTATACAAGGGATAGCTTGCTAGTACACATATGTAGTGCATCATAGCTGATGCCTTGAACCAAGAATAGATAAGAGATTGCGCCCAAAAGGCTCAAACATTCCCCCTTATGCTAGACTCCACATGCTCACCCCTACATATAGTTATCCGCACTCAACGGCCTCCACATCTCTACAACCTGTTGCCTCTCCCACTGTCCCTCCCTCCTTCCTTCCTCCCTTCCTCTCCCACCCCTCGTCTCTCCCAATATCCTCCTTGTCTCTCCCTTCATACCCCCTCTTCTCTCTTGCTGCCTCTCCCTCACCTTTCCCTCTGGTCCCTCAGCTTCTGCTCTTCCAACTCAATGATCTGCCTGCGCTGTGTCTCTGCATCAAGAAGCAGTTCCTGCTGGCGGTACCAGGCGGCCTCCTCCTGCTTGCGCTGCTCTGTCATCCGCTCCAGCTCAAGAGCACTCTGCCTGCATGCACACGGACACCAGCCCAGTAGGTGGACTAGGATATGCACTTGCTGTACTACTGTGAGAGAGTTAGGATGAGTGATCGCCTCTTAGGAGATGTGGCACCAACCTTTGCTTGAGGTACTCGGTCTCTTCTTGTCTTATTCTCTCTCGTTCTTGCACCTGGGCCACAGGAAAAGTGGAACTTGGAACTATGCACTGTATGCCACTTGAAACGTACAGCAGTGGTTGGCATACATACAGTGGTGTTGTCAACCCACGCACAATACACATGGAATTATGTATGTAGTATGTACATATAATGGTGTGTAGTGACCAGATTACAATGGACGTACGTATGTACCTAGAAGCATACACCAATGTACGCACTTCACACGTCACTAATGTATGTATACTCGTGCTTTCTGTTGTCTTTATACACAGGCGGAGCCAACACTCGTCATGTAAGAACTATTATGTACATAGCCCGATTCCTTTGGAGTGTTACAGTACCTGGTAGTCCACAATGAACTTGGGGTACTTGTTGAACACCGGGTAGGAGCCCTTGGTGAGAGGCAGAAAGGGCTCCATCATCCTCTCAGGATGGAGGTCAGGCGGAGTGGTCTGCTGCAGGTGGTAGGTCTCTGTCAGCACCTTGCCCACGTCCAGGGCATTGTGGTGGTGGAAGAAGAACTGCAGAGGAAGGGAGGGTGGGAGAGGAAGAGGGGAGGGGGAGGGGTGGGAGATGGAAAGGGGAAGGATGGGAGATGGAAAGGAGAGGGAAAGGGGAGGAGTGGTAGAGAGAAAGGGGAGGAAAGGGGTAGTAGAGGAAAAGGGGTAGTAGAGGGAAAGGGGAGGGTTGTGAGAGGGAAAGGGGAGGGGTGGAGAATAAAGTCCAGGGAGATTGGAACTGGTTGACATGTAGCTGGCAAGTGCTTTATATGATGTGGTAGAGGCTAACGCCACGACGCTACACTGAAAGGGGACATTGTTGAGCAATCACATAGCAAGGAGTAAATTGGAGTGAGACGTTTCGACCTCAAGGGTACCTAAACTAGTGACTAACGAAAAAGGGGGGAAACGTCTCACTCCAATTTACTCCTTGCTACATGATTGCTCAACAACATCTCTGTTCAAGTGCTCTAGACATCTATTAGCATGATCTGCTTCTTGCTCAGTCACAGAGCCAATGGCCATCAACCTGACAGCCACACAATCACTCAGTATGCAAGTAGTACATGCACATCGCTACACCACAGCACCTTACTGTACGTAGTGCATGCATATCGCTACACCACAGCACCTTACTGTACGTAGTGCATGCATATCGCTACACCACAGCACCTTACTGTACGTAGTGCATGCACATCGCTACACCACAGCACCTTACTGTACGTAGTGCATGCATATCGCTACACCACAGCACCTTACTGTACGTAGTGCATGCACATTGCTACACCACAGCACCTTACTGTACGTAGTGCATGCACATCGCTACACCACAGCACCTTACTGTACGTAGTGCATGCATATTGCTACACCACAGCACCTTACTGTACGTAGTGCATGCATATTGCTACACCACAGCACCTTACTGTGCGTAGTGCATGCATATTGCTACACCACAGCACCTTACTGTACGTAGTGCATGCACATTGCTACACCACAGCACCTTACTGTACGTAGTGCATGCATATTGCTACACCACAGCACCTTACTGTACGTAGTGCATGCATATTGCTACACCACAGCACCTTACTGTGCGTAGTGCATGCACATCGCTACACCACAGCACCTTACTGTACGTAGTGCATGCATATTGCTACACCACAGCACCTTACTGTACGTAGTGCATGCATATTGCTACACCACAGCACCTTACTGTACGTAGTGCATGCACATCGCTACACCACAGCACCTTACTGTGCGTAGTGCATGCACATTGCTACACCACAGCACCTTACTGTACGTAGTGCATGCACATTGCTACACCACAGCACCTTACTGTGCGTAGTGCATGCACATCGCTACACCACAGCACCTTACTGTACGTAGTCCCATTTCTTGGCCTCCAACTTCTGCACTGCCCCTTACTCACCTCAAAGTCCTCCTTTGCTGTGCACTTGAGCAGTGTCTGTCGTGCGGTGGTGAGGTAGGCCATGGCCAGGAGGAGCAGGAAGGAGGGGTGGTTCGAGATAATGTGGTCCCACACCCTCAGCCACTCCTCACGGCTCAGCACCTCAGAGAACATGGTCTTTAGGAGGGGCCACGCATACACCTGGTGCAGGGAGGCAGGGATCACAGGTGCTGTACGGTACAGTACATACGTACTCATTCAGGCATGAAGTGGTCATACAGTATGTACAAGACACACACACAATTACACATAGGTACATACATACATACATGATGGAAGCTGGGTCTAATTACAGTACATGAAGCAGGACAACACTGTAATTGAGTCTTAACAATTCTGTGCAGGTGTACAGTTGTACACATACGTACGTATACTGTACATACGTACATATGTATGTGTGTGTTGCACTTGCATAGAAATTGTGTGTGTACGTTTGGACATACGTACGTACGTACATGATTTAGCCAATGCAATGTCTTGAAGTGTTTGAAACACTGCACACATGGTACACTGGCTTCGACCAAGTGAGTACTCTTGCTTCAATACATAGCTCCGTACCATTAGTGGTACTGTACATAGTTCAATTGAAGCAAGCGTGTTTAGGTGTAGTCACAGAGTGGGTCGGAGTTACAGCATACATACGTACATACTGTACACATCACATGATTGGACCATGCAGTCACCGAGGCAAGTGTATGACAGCTCCATTCTCTTTGCACTGATCTATTCCACTGTAAGCTATAGTACGTATAAGGGAACTCCGTTCACATCTGCCTCCCACCAGTGCCTCATGACAATGGATCTGCATTTCCCACTACAGTGTGAGAGCTCGTGCCCACACACATTCCACACAAATTTAACCCACCTGGTTCTAAGAAGAAACTTAACCTTGGTTACAGTACATACGTGCTATGTATGTACGTGCGTTCTGGGAAGACCTGCAATACTCAAATTCCTTGCCTGGCTGCTGGCAATACATACATACATACATAGGGAGCTGTCATGCTGAGAGGCACACACAGACTCCAGGGAGCCATCATGCTGACAGGCACACACAGACTCCAGGGAGCCATCATGCTGACAGGCACACACAGACTCCAGGGAGCCATCATGCTGACAGGCACACACAGACTCCAGGGAGCCATCATGCTGACAGGCACACACAGACTCCAGGGAGCTGTCATGCAGAGAAGCACACACAGACTCCAGGGAGCTGTCATGCAGAGAAGCACACACAGACTCCAGGGAGCTGTCATGCAGAGAAGCACACACAGACTCCAGGGAGCTGTCATGCAGAGAAGCACACACAGACTCCAGGGAGCTGTCATGCAGAGAGGCACACACAGACTCCAGGGAGCTGCCACAAGTCAATGAACACTGAGTAGCTTCGCCAACAAGTGTATTTTTGGTGTCCTGCCTAAACTATTGTAATTTAAATTGTTTAAATTGGAATTTACTCGAATATGGCGCATTATTCAGTATACGCTGAGGCCCATACAGTACAGACACCCAGTTCCGCATTCCTCACCTGACATTCCTGGCTGCACGGGTCCCTGAGTTATGCTAAGTTCAGACTACGCAGCTAGACATACACTGTACACGTACCTACGTAGTTCCAGTTGAGGTGTAATTTCATCTATTATGGACTACTCGGAGGAGCCATGGAAGTGCATGAGACACACAGTACAGGTTGTGATCACTCGGCAACAGGACAACATTCTATTACATCACACAAAGAGGACTGGTACGTAGCTACCTACAGTGTTCAAATGTTGTGTAGCACAGCGCCACACAGCACCCAGCACAACTCAGTGACCTCAGCACATGCCTGGGTTACAGCTTGGCAGCATGCCAGTTGTACATGACATCATCTCAAAGTCTGTCATGGTAACACAGTCCTCGTTGGCAAGATCATGAATGCAAGGCACAATACTGTCCCTGATCATTAGCAACATCATCGTTATAGTCATCATCACCAACACTAGGACATTCACTCAAAAGACAAGGGGTCGTTCATATAGGTACATACATACACAAATGAATTTACATACAGTTACTGTATGCATGTGTGTACTGTACAAGTCCAGTGAGAACACTAGCAATTGCTATACAGCACCAGAAATGGTGAGAGTTTTTTAGGAACTACAATAGTATTTAAGACTTAACTCCACTTCTTAGGGGAAACAGCATCAAACATGATTCATTCATGGGCTTAGTTTAGTACAGTAGAATACAAAAGTTTAGTGTGTGTGCTCATGTGTGTGTTTGTGGTGTGTGCTTGTGGTGTGTGTGTGTTTGTGGTGTGCGTGTTTGTGGTGTGTGCGTGTGTGTGTGTGTGCGTACCACACACCTGACTGGTGATCCCATACTGCACAAAGTGCTCCAGCAGTTTGTGGTCGTGGTAGGTGAGGAGGTTCTCAACAATGGCTAAGACATTGAGGGGTGGATTGGGGAAGTACTCAAACCAATGGCCACACCAGTTAACTGGGAGGCAGAGAGGAGGGAGGAAAGGTAGAGTGAATTGAGGAGGGAAGAGACACGGAGGTTAAGCCAGAAGGAGGGAAACGAGCACCGAGTGCAGTACATGTAGTGTAAGAGGACGTGCATAGACAGCAGTAAAAAAGAAAGGGAGATTTGCGGGCAATGTTGTATATAAATCTGCACATACATACGCACACGTAGTGCCTGCTCAAAGGCTACTGGCGTGCTAGGAAGCACCTGGTCAAAGAGTACCACAAGAGTAGTCCGGCACTTACTGAGGATGGTGGCTAGCATTTCAAAGGCCAGGAGGCGGTTGTTCTGAAACAGCTTGGCAAAAGGGAAGGCCAGGTGGGGAAGGTAGTCGGCCTCTCCAAACACAGGGGACCAGAAGGCCAGAGCTGACAAGACCCTGGAGGTGGAGGTAGGGATGGACAAGACCACAGAAAGTGGGGAAGAGTTACATTTGATTTGATGTCTTTGGAAACCCTTTCTTCTCACCTCTGCATGACCCTCAGCAGCTTTCTGCTCTTGATGGGGTACTGATGGTGGAGGTTAGCGTACACAGGGTGCGTGCCCTTGTCCAGGAGGGTGCTGTATGCGGTATGGTTCTCGGGCAGCTTCAGTAGACAGCCCCAGATGAAGCACCTGCAGGGGTTATGTGAGAGGCATGAAGTACACCAAGATGCTGGTGCATGTGCATACATTTAGTTGCTGCACTCCACAGGATTATTATGTTCTACATATGTACAGGCAGTGTACGTACATACTGTACATGGGACAAGCTGTCTCAAACTACGTACGCAACCACAGACCAGTTCCTACCATAGACACCCACAGAACTAACATTCTGCAGTAAGCCAAAGTTAGTAGGTCAGAGGTACTGAAGAGCTTTGCTGCTCACACACAAAACATGATGAACCCTGTACTGTACTGCTTTTGAACGAATCTGGCCAGCTTCACACCCAGTGCTTTCCTTGAGTGAGGTGCTGGGACCACCTTCCCAGACAGACAAGTGAGTACACAACCCATACAGTGGTGCAACTGCTAGGAATGTGTATATATTTCACCTTCTCATTTGTACGGTGGACATTCACAGCTTTGTACACGGATTCGCTCGTACGTACATATGGATTCTCTCTCTACCGTGTCTGCACTATGGGGTGGCAGCCCATAATGTTGGAAAGTGGCGGAAGACAGGTAAGCAGTAGCAACAGATGGTACGTAACAAATGATTCGTTCAGAGTGTCTTTTTAAAAATGATCAGTTAATTTAGGGCTTCTGCATTCGTTCATTTGTCAGATTAACAATGCTGGCTCTCTGGTGTGTCACTACATTAGACATTTTCGTTGACGCCCTACCACTCTTGAGTGTACAACATGCAGGCCACACCCTCAGTTGCAGTGCCTCAAGTCTGGCAAGGGGAACCCCAGCATGGTCCCAACCACCCTGACTTTTGACCTTTCTCGCGGCAGTCAACAACAACAATCGAAGGAGACAGCCCACACACCTAATCTTGCCCTCTTATGTACGTAGGTCTTTTTATGTGGTATTCAATAGAACACACACCACACAGCCCAGGGCAGGGCAGCTAGCCACACCTGCCAGTGCATCCATGCAACATGCTACATAGATAAAATGCACCAGTGGTTTACGCATGCTCAGTCCATGCTTCCCAGGTCCCATGCAATTTGAATGCTTGCCATGAACTACTGTATGTACGTATTAGTGTTCGTACGTATAGTACGTATGTTCAACTCTGTTTCACTACGAGTACATACAGTTCAGATACTGTAGGCTCCAACCTCTCGGACTGCAGCTATGTACCTAGGTTTGCCAGACAAACATACAGTACGTATGTACCTCAATCAATCAATTGACACAAGCACAAGCAGAAGCACACACCTATACTTTTCAGGGTACTCGCCAAATCCCTTCAGGATGTTCCTCATCCTTTTCTCATCCAGTGCTGGCTCCTCACTGACCTGAGCTGACCGAGTTGTGGCCGAGTGATCTGGCCTGGGCCCCCCACCACAGGTCTTACTGCAGCCTGCCGTCACCTTCTTCCTGGCTACAGCAGTAAGCTGAGCCCCACTTTTCCTTGCAGCACCGGCTTTAGGGGGAGTGTCAGCCTCTGAAAAGGCTACCACAGGCACAGGAGGCTATAGAAAGAACATTGCAGCAGCAACAACAACACATACTGCACAGCCCACAACAGTAGAACGAGAACAGTACATGCACAGCCTTTGCAGTCCAGCTACGTCATACATACATACACAGCTCTACCATCCACCACAGGTCACTGCTCTCACTGTCCAAGACAGAGTGCACTTCCTCTGTTGGCAGGGCTGCACAGACCACCCCGGGAGTGCCCACTGTGACAGCTGTGGCTGCCCCAGTCATGTACGTATAGACCCTTAGAGCTTCTGACAAAGACCTCTCACAGTACGTACATGTGCAATGGAGAAGGCTATTGATCTCTAGTGCACATGTGACTACAAATGTTACTGGCCCTCATAATAATGGCTGTAAACCATTTAACCCTGTTGCCATAAGGGTTCTATATACATGTCACGTCAAACTACACACAGTATGGGAAAATGTTTGACCACTGGACATATTGCTCAGTATTACTTCTGCCCCAAAAGGTGCCATATTTTGGACACCATAGTTCGTTCATCTGACCTGGCCTAGATCACTTGAGAGCTGGTGCAGGTCATACAGAAGGAGGTTGCCCTGGCTGACAGCAGCTGTGTACCTCCCAGTGGGACACACGTCAAAGGAATCGATCATCTGTATGAGGTTAGCACAAAGACCAGTGGCAGAGGGAGAGAGAAGAGAGAGGTAGGAGGGAGAAGGGAAGCAGGGGAAGTGCAGGAGTGGGAAGCAGAGGGGAGAGGAAGATGACATATTCTTGTCAGCGTAATCTGCTTGCATTCTTCGTTGCAGTAACACACAGCTAAATGCGATGCTACTTGCATATGCTTCTGTACGTACGTACATTCTCGTGTGATCCAATCTGGAACAGCAGCCTGGACGACACAATGTCCAGGACTCTTCCAATGCCATCCTGGCACAGAGCAAGCAACAGCTGAGGTGGAAGGAGAGGTCACACAATCTCAGGTAGGAATACAAAACACATAACAGTCAGGTTCCTCAAACTTATGTCCAAGAGAACTGACAGTTATACTATCACAGGGCAGAGTGCCAAGATACGCACGTAAAAACAAATCCAACAAAACGTTCACAACTTGTCTATATGTATCTGCATGACAATCATCCCTGCATGTGGCCCAGTGACATACGGACACCGCTAATGCTTGTCATTGAAATGAACACAGCACGAACGTGACAGGGAGCCAGGGAGTCATGTTGACTATGCACACGTGGCTATTTAATCTGCTTCTGGTGCGTATCAAGTGACATCCATTGTTGGTTAACGTCCCAAATCCTTAAAACTCACTCTCATTGTTTATGCTGTAACACTGCTAGCAAACAGCTACGAGTAAGTTCACAGTGGTTTCCTTGACCAAGACATACGAATGTATGTACATAGTCATACATGACCCCTCTCATTGACATATGCATGTAGTCAGCACACCGCTCTCCTCCACCGACGCAGGGGGCAGTCTAGTGAGTTCCACCCCTTCTGGGGCTGCACCACTACTCACCTCTGTCCTGCTGGATGTCTGTGGGAGAAAGGCCAGTCCCTTGACACCCCTCACCTTGGAGGGGAGTTGTACTACACGCAGCAGCTTGCGGCTCGCCATAGTCCACAGATAAAGGAAGGGAGACCTACAGCATCCATAAGTTGGGGAGGGAGAGTTGGGGAGGGAGAGTTGGGGAGGGAGAGTTGGGGAGGGAGAGTTGGGGAGGGAGAGTAGGGGAGGGAGAGTTGGGGAGGGAGAGTTGGGCAGACACCTCAACTCACACAATTTAAAGCAAATTATCACAATCTCACTCCCCTTTTCACATGCTCTGAACTCTACAGCCTAAAATTAAGCAATAGCCAATATACATACCCAAATGGTAGAATAGCTACTTGGCCAAAGAGGTAGGGGAGGGAGAGTGCGGGGGAGAGTGGGGGAGGAAGAGTGGGGGTGGAAGAGTGGGGGTGGAAGAGTGGGGAAGGAAGAGTGGAGGAGGGCGAGTAGGAGACAAGTTGTTTGTAGCAGTGGACTAGTTTATGTCGTGTCCAAACAGAAGCAGAGAAGACACACACACACACACACACACACACACACACACACACACACACACACACACACACACACACACACACACACACACACACACACACACACACACACACACACACTCACTCACACGCATGCATGTACACACACACACACACACACACACACTGTACATAATCACCATAATATTGTGATCGCATGCCAGCAGACTGTTGTATTACCCATATTACGTATATGTAATAGGGCCATACAACAGCTGGCATGTGCAGCTAGTGTACAGTCAGGTGCACACACATGTAAGGAATGCATCCTATCACAAAATAACATCCTCTCAGGCTTCATATGTAAAAGTACATCACAACATCAGATATACGTACATACAAGTTACAGATAAGCCGGTCTGTATGCTTAAGGGGGCATTGTCCTGTCTGCCTGAGCACTGCCAGGGGCGCACGGTACCAGAAAGGGAACCCTTATCACATGTGGTCAATCACCACAGCATTGCTGCATTACAGGGGCCAAAATAGGCTGTGTACACATCTTCGTTAAGGCAAAGGATTGGGAACAAATTAAAAGGTCATGGACAATGCACACGTGTACCAGATTGCTGGGCTAGTACATGCATGACGTTGACCATGTCAGCTCAGGGGGACGAAGGAAGTGCATGCCAAGTTTGGATTCAGAATGAAGCAACATACGTTCATATGAGGGTCAAAAGTGATTATCTGTACTGTAGAAGGTGTACAGAATACCATTGTTCTGGCTTGTTAGACCCTAAAATGGGCTAGCAAGACACGGCAGACCAGATACGTGGATAGATAATACCAGGTCTGACTCACTGTCCTGTACGTACATACCGAGAACATATTGTTAGCAGCAAAGCATAACTCTAGACTCAGTTTCAGTTCCAACAGAGCAGGTCTAATGCACTCATCCCACAGACATACAGTACATACGTACAGTACATACGTACAGTACATACGTACAGTACATACGTACAGTACATATGTAGGTATGCAGGTACAATAACACAATTACATAAATTATGTATGGCAGTCCATACCAGCCCTGTACATACTTTCCCACAGCTGAGCATTCATGCAAACAGACGTGTACTAAAGTGCACTCAGCAGTGACACCCCAAAATGGCTATGTTTGTGCCAGCTGTGTAAACACACCATATACTGCAAATTAACAGGTACTGTAGGCTAATTAGGCTAATGGTGGTGTTTCAGCACACCATAACGGAGCTACATACGGCCGCAGCACAGGATACTGCACACCCAAAATGTACATGCACGTACATATGTATGCATGCAGAGAAAAAGTCCCTAAACCGATTAGGAATATTGTGAAACTGAAACTTTGGTGACCCCATTCACTGTATCAACAGTACGTATGTACAGGCTACACCTCATTATACACCGGGAATTTGAGTTCTGGTGATCACTAATCTGGGCAGGATGCTCATGCTCACTGGTGAATACCCATTGAAGTGAGACTTGCACAAGAGGAAGAGCCTATTCAGCCGCACTGCATGATAATGGACAGGCCTTGAATGCACCCCTTGACTACCTGGACCACCTACGTGCGCACGCTCGTTCATTGCAAGGGAAGTGTAGAGGACATTGCAAGGGTGGGCATGTTGGGCAGTCAAGGCATTTCTGTAGCCAGCGAGTATGCATGAGGCAGAGGTGAGAGTGATAGTTGGGTGTGAAGAGCAAATAGGGCATGCATGCAATGTGTCGCATACTTGGGATGCCACATGCACATTGTAGCGCAGACACCTGAGGAGTGACACTATGCACCTCGCCCCCTCCCCTTCAAACACATTACAAGCACTCATTGCACACGCACACACACACACACACACATGTGTGTATGTACAGTACAGTCCAGTACAACACACAGTACAAATCTACGTACAGTACGTACGTACATACGCATCTACGTACTGTACATAAGAAGGCAAGTAGTGCTACCAGCTAAATGCATGGTGGTGGGCTGTTCGTTCCCAGACACCAAAGTGTCTGAATTCCTACCAGTGTTTTGTTGGTACACACAGCCCCAGCCCCCATAGTTTCAGGTCCAGTAGGACACACAGAGAATGACTGGCACGTGTAGCTGGCCCTCGTGACCATAGAAGGCTGCAATTAGTACGACTTGCGGGCAATGAAGCCAGGAGCACACACTTTCACTCTAGTAGACTTTACAAGTATGAAGCACCGCCAAGTATAGAATATGCAATCAATGTTGAGGCATATGCAATATAAGAGGCAGTATAGTGGTAAGGGATAACTCAGAGACTGCTGAACACATTGTGCATAATGTATAACAATAGATAAATGCTAAGAAACACAGCAATAGACTCTGAGCTAATGAGGTGATATTTGCTGAGCTAATCACCGGTAATCCTACCCCGAACCAGACGGCTGCACTAGAACAGTGCAAAGGAGCCCGAGGGGTGGTCACTTAGTCTTTCTGACCGGGAACCAGTGATTGCCTCCCAGTCATTCCAAACAAAAGATGAAAGAGCCACAGACAGCTGTTTCGTCTTTATTGGGGCTCATCAGTGCGGTGAACAAGGACGAAACAGCTGCTGTGGCTCTTCCATCCTTGTTTGGGGATGACTGGGGAGGTGATCACTGGTTCCCGGTCAATAGGACGGAGTGACCGTCCCCCATACAGGCCACTCTACACTGTTCTAGTGCAGCAGTCTGGTTTAGGGCAAGATTACCAGTTATTGACTCAGCAAGTATCACCTCACCATGTGATACGGTCCAACTCCACTTAAAACGGCAATAGTTGCCATTCGTGCAGGATTAATAACTTACAGCAATTCACTACAACATACTGTAATTCCGTTTTACACATCAGTATGGAATCACACCCCCACACACCTTCCTCCAGCTACAAAGTAGTGTCCATCATGTGACACAGCAAACACTCTAAAGTTTGGCTTCTCTCCCTCAGGCACAGGGAGGTGGTACTTGTACTCCAGTGTGTCGGCCTCCCAACCATGGATGGAGTCGTCCCTGAAGCAAGTCAGGATGGTGTTGGTGGCTGGCAGGAACAACACCTACACACACATACAGATACACACACGTATGGATACAGATATGTATGTGCCAGACACACACCCTCCTCTCCCACACACTTATGTACACACACAGAGAGACTGCACAGTGGAACTGTGGTCTTTGAACAGTCCTGAGTGGCTAGGCAAGTCTGACATGATTGAGCTTCGGTTACACTAGCCAAAAGAGTCACAATTTTACACATTTCAGTAGCCCTCCATTGTCTTCATCAGTGATTGTGGCCATTGCTAGCTAACAGCCACGCACAGCACCTGTCTTCATGGTCACAAGGTGGACTGCATGCTATACATACATACATACGTACATGCCACAGTGTACACTGCCATAGCTACATGCGTACGTACGTATGTAGATGAGTGGCCTTTCAACTAGTTTGGCTTGATGCTGTAGTGGCTCACAGATGTGTTGAACTGCTAGCAAATTCTTTGATGAGCAAGGCACATCTGTAGATAATACTCATCAAACAGGTCTTTGTCGACTGCTTACAAGACCTACAGGGTCCTCCTGCTATTGATTACTTATCAATGTTGTGTGTTTTATTCACCAAGGAATTTGCTTCAAGGTTAGCCTGGCTTCAGATAGTGCTGACACAGGGTACGAGTGGGCAGCACACCCCATATAGGGTGGAGGGAGAGGTGCGGCTAGGGCATCGGGACACAACACAACAGGCTAGTGCTAGGACAGCAGACTGTTGGACTACCTATGGAGTACATACTGTAGAAGAAAAGTGCAAACCATCCACGTACATATGTGCACATCCACCCACTCACACCCACCCACAGATTAATGATTACATACGTACATCCTGCACTCCCACGTCCTGCCCGCCGTTCAAGGTACGGCACTTGCTGAAGGTGTCCAGGTCCCACAGAACAGCATTGCAGGTTGTCACTGCCAGCACGTAGCGACCGTTGGGGTGCAGGGAGACTGCCTTTATCGAAGAGGAGTGCTCCCCCATGGACCCCAGCAGCTCCCCTGACTCTGCACAGTCAGAGGAGAGAAGACAGGGATCACCTCTCCATCCATCATGGCTAGATTCTACACTACCTCACAAGGCTGAGGTCACACAAGTTTGGGGCTACATACATACGCCTACTGTACATCGCCCTGGACAGTGCATGTGAGGGGTACCCACTGTATAATGTGACGCGCTAGTGGTAGCAAGCCATACAACAGTAAAATGTATACTCATTCCTATTCTCGCCTCACACACTGAATGTGCTATCGACTGGTAATTTTTAAGTGGCTCTCACTACGTACGTATGCATGCATGTATGTACATCTACGTATGTGTACGATGTACAGCATACACCGTCATGTGCAGGCATGACATCCTCACTCTTCACCTGCGTACATATTCCTTGAATCCCTTCCTTACTATTCATCAAAACATTTGGCTTCCCCCATCCCACAAACATGGAATACCAGTTGCCCCCTCCCCCTGATATAGCCCAAATACAACACTGATGTACAGTATGTATGTACGTATGTACGTACATACATACCAAACACCGATCCCATCCATGCTATCCTTCCCATTCCAGCAGACTACACTGGAAACAGTAAGTAGTAACCAGGATACACATCCTGGACCTTGAAGTCACCCATGTTGAGTGGCAACATGATGGCAGTGTCTAGGGTTTACAGTAACTGAGGAACAACATCACCAAACTCTACATGGCTTGGTTGCAGATACATTTGTGACTCGCTAGGTCTCCCCATCTACAAAAGCTTCAATCACAGGTACAGTTGAATCCACTGGTCTGGGGTTGGTTGTCAGCTGAGCACACATACGTATGTACACACACGCACACACACGCACACACACACACACACACACACACACACACACACACACACACACACACACACACACACACACACACACACACACACACACACACACACACACACACACACACACACACACACACACACACACACACACACACACACACACATTTACACAAGTGTAGCCCAATGGTGCACAAAGTAGAGATGTTCCTCTGTAGCCACAACCAGTAGCTATGTATGTACCATATCAATCTGACTACGTATGGACGTATGTACATATGTACATGCACCAACAGGAATGCTCAGTTAGTGTGTGGCAGTTTCATACAAGCCGCGACTGGATGAGTTGTAGAATGTGGGATGGGTGAGCATGAGCCTGACCAGTCAGCAAGGTCAAGCTGTGGTCTTGTGCAGATAGGAAATGTGCATGTTATTGATCAGACAAGACTAGAGAGCCCATAACCAAGCTAACTATTTTTAGTTATTGGCCCCATTCACTGCCCAGGGAATAAGGAGTGCCCCAGGATGGACCACTTCCACACTGGGCATTTGAAAGGTTGCATAATTTGAACTTTGAGGGTCAGTAGTAGCAGTAGTTTATACTGTGCAAGTGCATATAATAATATAAAATTATATATATATGTACATACAGTTACATACATGTACGCACATACAATGTAATACAGTACAATACAGTAAGCAAACCACAGACTATATAAAATAACTGCTACACAGTACAGTGCAATAGTAGCAGTAGTATATAGTGCCATGGACTCCTGACCAGTGTCCTGTGCCTACACAGGCTCAGAGCACTGGAACTGGCTACCAAAAATAATCGTCTAGGTATGTAAAGAAGTATGCAGCTCATACGAGTTGAGCTACATACGTACGTACGTATGTATGTATCCCATAGACTTTCTGTGTGCAGGGGGGTGGGGGGTACCTAAGAGCCTTGCATGGATGATGATGTCGAAGGAGAAGGACAGATGAATGGCATGTACAGAATGTACGTACAATGTAGAAAGGACTGGCAGATGGCACCTAGAAGACGAAAGTGCTAGCAATTACTTCAATTCATACATTTCTTATTCATGGTCGTTGACTTAAAATGTAAAATGTGTGTGATGCAAGGTCCACTTCCTGGACCGGAGATCATGCCAGGGGGAGGTATTCATTTAATTCAGCTTTGCACAAATACGGCAGGCATTGTTTAGTTTGTAACACATACATTATGTGCATATGCATGTGTGTGTACATAGCTACATACATACATACGTACATACGTACGTACGTATGTCCATTTACGTACATAGCTTAGTTGCACATGTGCACCAGACCATGCGTATAATGTGTACAAGTACTCTGTACATGTGCATACACAATAAAATGTACAAACTACCGTACATACCTAGTTTGTACATGTGGCCTGAAAGTTAAAGCATGCGTAAAACACATGACCAGGGTCCCATGACCACAAGTGCAGCATTAGCAAAATACAAATTGAACATTGTGTGAGCCTTACTGCACCACAGTTACTACACTGATAATCAGGGACAATGTCACATTGTGTTCTGTATGTGTGTTATGTACATGAGTTAATCTGAAATTTCATATGTACAGTATGTACACATGTAATACAAATAGTCTGCCTACTAGCTTGACGTTCAACAGAGCTCAGTCCATGACATACGAACATGCATACAATGTCTGTGGTCCCATCAATCACCAGAAGAGTGCACTGAAACAGTCAATTTAACTGAATACGGTTAAGTGTCTGTGTTAGGAATGTCACAGATGCCTTCAAATGTATACAATTGCAGTCACATGCCAGCAGCAGCAACCATAGCTAGCAAGGATGGTCGCCTTAAGAATACAGTGCAAGGCCATCTATATACAAACATTGCTAGTGTCATACAACAGAGCCCGGCCCCTCAGAACCCCCTAACCCTGCGATGTCATTGCTGCTGCTGTGGATAAGGTATCTACACTGTTCCAGTTCCCAGTGTGAGATCATGGTAGACAAGTGCTCCAAATAAGGAGCAAAGAATTGTCATCCTCCAACTTGTTGCATTGACAGAAGAGATGATGTCTCCCTCTACCTTCCCCACTGAAAAGATGTCATCTTAACAGTTGGGAATCACGTTGATGTAACAAGAATAGTATGCATTGTTTAGTATGCAACGTGCGCATCTTGATAACTGTACAGATCACAAGGTACACACGTACAAGGATGTGTACACAGCTACAGGAAGTACGTATGTACTGTACGTATATACGAACCTACTGTACGTAAGAGAGCTGATGAGGTTGTGCATTTAGACAAAAGCTTAGCACAGTTGCCTCCCACTCATTATAATCACAGGCTGCGAACTGAAGCACCAGAGTACTGTACAGTACAGTACAGTACAGTACAGTACAGTACAGTACGGTACAGTACAGTACAGTACAGTACAGTACAGTACAGTACAGTACAGTACAGTACAGTACAGTACAGTACAGTACGGTACAGTACATACATACACTGGCTGCACTGCATCACACACATCACAGCTCCATAAAGTTGCATGACCTGATGTTAGTGATATGATTTCATCACAACACTATTTGATTGCATCACAGTCTCAAACAATGCATCACAGCCATCCAGAGGTGTCACAAGATGACACAGAGGGGAATGGGTACGATGTCAGCAGCCCAGTTTGGTCATTTAGGCTTGCCATGACCAGCTGGAAGCCAACACCTGCCACAGGGGTTCCTACAGCTTGCAAGTAAGAACCACCCGCACTCAACAGAGTCACACCTCAATGCCGCCTACGTACCTACCAATCAGTCACATAGCACAGCTGAAAGTTAGTGGGTTTCCCAGGTAGAAGATATGGTAATAGGTCACTCCGGGGTGGCATACCATTCCACACAAATGCATAGGAGGCCAGTCTAAACGCCATACATTCTTACACACGCACACACTCCTTTGGCAGTGTAGACATTATGTCTAGAGGGTAGTTGGTCACAAGACTACGTGCTACATTGCCACAGCGCTATACTTGGTCTGTAGTGCAGAGAGGCTGTAATGGCAGTTAATGCAAGTGGTGACTGGAATAAGTGTTGTTGCCGGACACTAGACCCCCTCCCTCCTTCCCTCCCTCCCTTGTAAAGGTCCCAGTAATGACAACATGAAGCTCCCATTTGCTACATACACACCAGTACAGCTACACCTCAATTACTCAGGACAAGTGCATCACCACCATCCGCTGAGCAACCTACTCACCCACACTCACCCCCCACACACACACATGCACCAGCCAAACAGCATCTACACACTCTGCAGGACAGTGAGTCAGAGCTGGTCCACAGCTTTGTATGTATGTACAGTGTGTACCTGTGTTGTAGCACCTGAGGTGGTAGTCAGGGCAACCAGCCAACACCTCTGAGGGCCTGCTTCGACTGACTGCCAGCGCAGAGTGCACCTGGTTAGTGCGGAGACACAAGTCATACCTGGGCAGGAGACAGAACAGCACAAGTAGGCACAGCTCATGCAGCTATACAAGAGAGGCTCCCATACAAGGTATGTGCCGAGCAGCCTGCTACATATGTACATACGTACATACATTCAGTACATTCAGTACCCTGTTCCACTCATGATCCCACTACGAGGCAGGATGTTTGCACATCTAGCCTCCACCTGGTGTCAGGCACATCCTCTGACAGCGCAAACTCTAAATGCTCGCCACTGCGTGGGGCAACCCCTCCGAGAGATTACAGCCAACCGGGTGAATGCTTGATTGCAACACATCCTGCCTCTATTCACGAGTATCAGTAGTTAGTGTCTAATGGCATGTCCAGGCATGCTAACACCTCGCTATGCAAATTATCACAGCACATACATACGCACCTAAAGGAGGGGCATTCTCACATCATCACTGCACAGTGCACATACCCTTTAGCTGTGAATGCAGTGAACTCACAGGCCAACGGTCAAGTGCTCACTACAATTACGTACATACGTACGTACATATGTATGTACAGTGCCTGTGCACACACACACACAACCAGCTGCAGATCAACACCAGCTTCCAAAACAGCTGTTACTGAAAGTGAAGCACTGTTTGTGTGCAACCATGACAGTGATCAGACATTCCTTGCAATCTGAAACCACACTAGCTGGGGTATTGGGACAGATGTCACTTGTCAATGAACTGATCAGATGCTTTAATCCAATCTTGGGTCTGGGTCTTCATCAATTGGACCGCAAAGAATGAGTATACTTATCCACACAGAGATCCTTACAGTTACCAGACATCTGTTATAAATGACGTGAGGCAGATAAATATGCTACTACAAGGTGGCCACACTGCAGCAGAACATTCCAGCCACTTCCAACAAGATGGGACAGAGTCAGTCAGACTGACTGACACATGGTCCATCCAGCAAAGGGACAGATAGGCATACCAAGAATACTTACCTGCATATCGCAGGTGGCAACTGCCGAATGAGGTCCCAATAGCTGCTAGTTAGATGCAGCTATGGCCAGGGTGTGTGGCACGGTGCAATCTGCACTTGGCCTCTGACAGACATTAGGGGGCGGGAGTAGCAGGAAGGAAGGTAGTGGAATGCCCACTTCAGCAGAAACCAGCCCCCACCCTCATTTCAGCTGAATCAGCAGCTGCTGCTACAACTTCTTTCCTTATATGTAAGCTCGCACTATATACTGTAGCTGCTACTCCACACACAAACATTGCTGTAATGCATGGTAGGTGGTGGTCACTGGTGCGTCCCAACCCCCAGATACGTACCAGACAGCACACCACACACACACACACACACACACACACACACACACACACACACACACACACACACACACACACACACACACACACACACACACACACACACACACACACACACACACACACACACACACACACACACACACACACACACACACACACACACACACACACACACACACACACACACTGTGCACATATAGGTATCTCAATATATGGACCATGTTTGTATACAGGTACACGTTCATTGTCCAAACATATGTTACAGCAAACTACATGTTTTGACCCTCCCTCCAATATACTTCAGGTGTATAGTAATTTTAACAGAGTGTCTCACTAATACAGACTAAGAGGGTACTGCAACACTGCAATCAGCATGGCTGGCAGCAACATTCCCATGGGTACTTCAGCATAATGTCTACCATGCTTAAGCCCTCAAGGCGCAGAAGGTACATAGGCACGTATATGAAGTTATCAACTCATCTAGAAGAGCAGAATCCCACTCAAGGCACATGTGCAAATGCCCAGTTGTATGTGGGGCTTCCACACACCAGTTTAATCTGGTGGTGACCCATTGGATGTGGAATGCTAGGTGTTTCTGCCTAGGGAAACCCCTGCATTGAGCGCACCCCACTGTTATTAAACACAGTATGTTTGCAAAGGATGGACTCTGTGATTACAGCCAGGCAGAGGATGCCTTTGTATGACGGCATAGGAGAGGCATTCGCAATATCCACTCAAAGACACTCAAAAAGTGAAGCCCAAAGGGCTTCCCAATCAACGGGGGTTGGTGCTAGTTAGTACAGAGGACAGCCATGTCTGCAAGCCTGCCTTCCTCAGGGACATACGTAGCTTCCGTTAACAACGAGGCTGCCCCCATTGAGCTGGATGAATGGACTACGTTTCTACTCAACAAACTGAATTCACACACAGCCTATGTCGAAATAGGCCCAGTGGACCGCAGAGACACTCTTCTGCATTGCCAGAGTCTGGTGCCATAGTTTCCATACCAGAGGAAGGTCCCTCCCTAAGCGAGTACTGGGAATAGCTTGCAGGAACAATGCATACACATACATATGTATACGTAGACACAGTGCCTATGTATGTGTATAAAAACATGTGTATACTGCATAATGCTGGAGTAGGGTGCCTCTCCAGTAACAAATGGTCACACTTGTTCATGATTAGCTAGTACATACATACACACATACATACATACATACACACACATACGTATACACATGTATACGCATGCATATGTACTGCAAGCAGGGAGATATTAGACATGGCCAGTCATACGTAGGCTCTGGGCAACCCAGTTCACAGAACACATGAGGCAATGGCACATGGTAGGCTAGTGTTTAAGGGTCGGTGCATGTAGAGGTGTGTATGCAGCTCTAATGTGGTCGGCAGTGTGTAGCACAGGCAAATGTTGCACACCACATTATCTACATACACTGAAAACACATTGCAGTGCAAAGGTAGGAGGGCAGTATTGAGAAAAGGTGTTACTCTACACACCATATCCACTGTCAGTGGGCAAGGGGGCAGGGACATGGCAATGATTGTGCAGCCAAAAACAGCAAAAATGTAGCCAATGCTATGGGGTGGGGACTGCAATCAACTTGACAGGACATTTGTGATGAGTCACTGAGCGTTCATCTTGCACAGCAGCTGACTAGCTGCACTGCATCAGAGCAGGGCCAGCGAGGTTGATTGAGGCAAGTACCACATGTGCACATCAGACTCAGACGCTGACAAACAGTGACACACAATGGTACATACCGTATGGCTGGAAAATTTAACGGTTTGGCTTCAAACTGGGTTTAATTATTATTAATGGAATCTCTATTTAACGGTGTGGCAGTTCAAAGTTGTTGACATGTTATACAAAATAATTGATTTAAATGTGGCATTTATCTGCCAGATCGTCAAACGGTCAAATTAAAATCCCCCGTCAAAATTTTCCGGTTATACACAGTATATACTGTACAATGAAATTTTCGCAGTTTGCTCCGTATGGGCATGCAGGGAAGTACGTAGCAAAGTGCTTGGTGCAATCCACAGCAGGAACTGATCTTATTGTACGATCCTACGTGCTCGTGCATGGTACACTTATGACTCGTACACTACTACAATCATGCAATAGTCATGTGGGCAGGACAGCTGAGTGTCTACAAGTCCCTTTCACATACGCACACGCACGTATACGCGTACGCAACTCAACACGACACAATCCATACACATACAAAAATGAAACAACCACTATACAATTCATTACATACCTGTTTCTCGCTAAATCAAACTTGTAGATATTTCCCATGTGGTCTGCTGTGTAGAGTACGTCTCCAAGAGGCGAAAACGCTACTTTCATGAAGGATAGTTTCTTGCCAGCGGCTGTCATACCTTTTTCTGTGTTGCACGCCTTGAGAACGAGCCCATCGGAGCGTAAAGTAGTCCTACGGACCCAAATAGTGCCTTCCTTTCGTGCAAACAAATCGACAGTCTCCATTTTTCATGCAAAACCGCGCAAAATCTCCATAGTAACGTGTGCAATATTCATGATACATCATGATATATGTTCAGTATTGAAAAACTCAATTGTATAAAATAATTTTATAAACGATGGATAATGAGGGCATGCACTGCATGCTACAGTAAAATACATTGTACGGGTAAAAAAAAGCGATACAACAACGTCAACAACAACTACTACTTTGGTTTGTCAGCTGGTGTACGTACATGCGTGATATTGCCGCTGTGTGGACAGGAGTAGAGCAACTGCGGATACTTGGCTACAGTCCTACTCGCTAACACCGTCCACTTCCATGATCTGCACGCCGGAGCCCAACGAAGCGGGTGACTTGCAGTTTGGGCTGGCGGGATCGTTGTAGGACTCGAGGGATGGAACAAACAGAGATGTGCTCATGGTCCTGTAGTCTTCCGATAGTATGTCAGGTAGGGACCTGTGCTGCTTTGCCGACTGCAGTCCTCTCCCCGAGCATGAGGTCTCAGCGGGACCGAAAGCTGCGACAATGTCCGGAGATAGATAGGTCTGTAAGTATCTGCACGATATCTGCCAAATCTGTTCCTGCTTCTCTTCATCTCTGCGCATTACAAAGGAAACGAAATGTTATATAGCACTCTGGGACAGGGCAGACTCGTGCATTGTCGTGCTCAAAACTGTTTATATATAGCACGTGTATATAGAGTAGATCAGCTAATTTAACGCACGTGCACAATACGCACCTAGCCAAAGAACTTGGAGGAGAGACTTTGCAGTCCACATAGTAAGCCCCATCCTCCTTGTTTAACTCCGGGTTCACTGCTGCATTTATTGTGGTAATTGCACCTTCCCTGGGAGATCTTCCAAGTTCTACAAATTGGGGACCAAACTCTGTTAGATATTGTCCAAACCAAGTATACAGCCGTATGATGGTATGTAATTATATATATACTGCTTGCAACGTACGGATTTTGCTGTCTAGTTTGATGAGTAGCTTCATTACTTTGATATCCTCAGAGCTTCGAGTGATTTCAGTTGAGACAACCCCAGGATGCAAGGAGGACACAGTCACACCACTGCCTGCAAGTCTGCGCTGCAGGGCTAGTGCTGTCATGACCTGTCAATTGAGAATGAGTCTTCAGTCATGTACAGAATTGCTGTGAGAGTTTCAATAGCAGAAGTGTTCCAGTTGTAATGAATAACTCACATTGAATAGCTTTGAATTGTTGTAAAACTTCATACGGCCATAGCTGTGTTCAGCTTGTAAGTTAGAAGGATCAAGCACTCCACTTTTGTGAGCAGCAGATGACACAAACACAATTCGGCTGTCTGGTGCAGATTCCTTCAGGATGGGAAGAAGCTCCAAAGTCAGGAGAAAGGGGCTCAAGTGGTTTACCTATATATAAATTATATAATTTATATAAAGAAAAGGAGTAAAATGCAGTTACATGAAACATGTAATTATAATATAGTAACATAGTAATATAGTATATTATCACAGATTCGATAAGCTTTAGGTTCTTAGCTAGGCATATATATATGTGTGTGTGTGTGTGTGTGTGTGTGTGTGTGTGTGTGTGTGTGTGTGTGTGTGTGTGTACCTGAAAATGGGTTTCATACGAATCTTCTGTGAATCCCTTTCTAGCAAGAGCAATGCCAGCATTGTTGATGAGAATATGTAGGGGGAGTCTTCTGGCTTTGAATGCCTCTGCAAAGTGCTTAGTTGACTGTAGGGATGCAAGGTCCACGTGCATAATCTCCATTGTCCCTTTTGTTTGTTCCTCATCTTCTTCCTGCACCTCAGACCTGATTTTTGTCATTGCCTGCACAATAGAGAAACAGATGGGCATTGCCTGCATGACTCCAGTTTCACCGGAATCCACACAGTGCATGCCTCCAGAGTTAACCACCGTTTTATCTACTCACCCTTGTTGCTCTGTCTTCAGATCTGCAAGCCAGGATCACATGAGCTCCCATCGCATATAGAGCCTTAGCAGTTTCTAGTCCAATACCAGAGCTTGCTCCAGTTACAATGCAGACCCTCCCATGGAGGTCTACAGTGGGATGGGATAATTTTGCACCCATTATTTTCTTCTTTGCTTCACGTGTGCTGCTGGTTGAGTCAAATTGCTGCAGTTCCACACACACGCATACTTATAGACATCCTTGATTACTATATATAGGCTGTTTGCTTCCTACTACAAATTCCATGGCTCTTTGTGGGCTTCAATCTCCCCTTTCCTACATGGCATTGTGGTATGTCAAAGCAGGAAATGATGTTAGCAGGAAGAGTATTTGACATCATTCACTTATAATTACAACAAGATCTATTAATAGCATCAGTCAACAAGAAAGATTTAGTACCCAGCAACAATGTATGCATGCATTCCTTTGTGTTATAGTTGATCAAACTCTACAGTAGCCAGGACGTTGTAGTTGTATGTGTAATTAGAAGAATGCTGTTGTACACAGTATGAGGGATAACCAGTATGCATTGATTTGTAGCGTGGTAAATATTGTAGTATATACATAAGATCATGCTCCAATGTAAGACATACTTTGTCACAACTGTAGCTACATATTTGGTATAATTTAATCTTGGTTTGCATGCACAAATATCAGCAGCCATCCATAATAAATGTATTGAAGTTATAAATTTGTGAACGTAGATGTCAATACATGGAGGGTACACATAAATGGAATACATACATCTGGCACTACTATACACATGAAGCACCATTATACAGTTTAGGATTGTAATGTATATCCCTAGATAGTATGTATATACGTACGTATACGTATAATGATACTGCCTCTGGTATGGGAGGATAGGAGTAGATGTGTCAACTTTGGGTGAGGATGATGAAATGGAAGAGAAAAGGATTGTTAGAATGGTTGCACTAGAGGCTTAGGAATGTCAAAATCTAGTGGGACTAGTGCATGGGACTGTGTCCTAGTGTGCATATATAATTATGTCCTGCACATGATGCACTCAAAGCCATTGATCATGATTGATTGATTGATTGATATATAAAAATGTATTATCTGAAAGCAACTCCATGGCAATGTCACCGTATATATATATAATTATATATATATATATATGTGGGGTGCCACTATGCATGTTTCCATAAACAAATAATAATTATATATTATTATAAATTATATATAATTATTATATATAAACTTTCTGTATACAACGAATGAAGTACACGTGTGCAGTTTATACACACACTTGCATATCTATAGACTTGGTACTGTCAACAGCATGGTCTTTTTGCGAAATTCGTGAAAATTATTGTTTGCAAAAATTATGTGATGTACAGTGCGTGCAGCTTTGCTTCTATTTCTACAGCTGTTGTAGAATGAATATGAGAGCACTGCAGTTATTCATTCTTCTTTTGCAACTTGCTCTGTCCCTGTAGGTGGTTGCATCTCACTGGGTCCATACTCCCTCCAAATGTCTGGAGAGAGGTAATCTTTGAGCAGTTCACAGCTGATCTCCCACAGCTGCTCTTGGTGGGACTCATTCCTGTGACAAGCAGGAACAAGACAAGGAAATGTATTCAGCCATGCATGGGTGGGGCTAAGGTGATACAGTAACAAATAAATTAAGGCTTAGGTGATATAGCTAGCCTGTCCAAGAGAACAGGTGCGCCGACAGTTTATAGGGGCATCATAGGGCAGACACACTCATACTTCCATACATATAGAATTCTTTATTATTGGTGCATTAAATTGTGCCCTCACATCATTTGTGAGTGTAATATACATGTCACATTAGCATGTGGTACTGAAATTCTTGAAGAAAGGCACATACACACTCACAGAGAAAGGTGGCAAAGAGGCGTTCACAGATTACATGGCCACTCATTGATCTGCCCTCAGCCTTCGACTACACTAAGGATATAAAACCCTTGCCACCATTGCATAACCAATACATGTATACCAGAGCATCTACAAATGTATTTTATTAGTCTCACGTGCCAGCCCCTACCTTTGCCATTGCTATATTGTGCAATAGCGAAGGATAGGGTCTGGTCAGACTCGATGGGTTTTTGTGCCTTATGCAGGAATGTTGGCAGGCCAATCAAATTGTAGGAACAGGTGTTTATAGTTAATGAACCCTTTTGACTGTGGACACAAGGTCGAAAACATTCCGCTGTAGCCTTAGCCTGCAGGCAAGTCTGACCAGACCCTATCCTCCGCGATTCCACAATAATAGCAATGTAAAGGTATGGGCTGGCACACAAGACTAGTACTTTTATAGCTACTACAGCACACGAATATACGCAAACCTTGCTCTGTATAAACTGCAGTAATTTTTTCACCTGATACTCTGAGGGTTTAAGCAGTAAATGTACTAGTAGCACTGCAATTGCTGTATTTCAGTCCATGCATATACACATGCAGCCTCCTAGGATGAAATCTTGCCTGTGAGTTTGCTTGAGGCAAGGAACGGACTAATTGCAGTTGGTCACAAGGTTTAGAGTCATTGACCACATTAATGCTACTAAGATTCTATATGCACTACTCTCTCACATTGCTGCAGCTGAGGTGTGAGCAGGTTGGCAGTCACTGTAGTAGACAAACTCTTCCTTATTCAGTTCAGGGTTGACAGCAGCATTCAGGGAGGTGGCAGCTCCTTCCTCACAGTTTCTTGTGAACCCTAGTAGATATCAAAGTAATACATCAGGACAACATCTACACCTACAGTGTCAGCCCTTCAGCATTGTTATGGGAGCATACGTATCTTCTTACACATGTCAGTGAGTTCACAAGGTGGGGCTACTTAAATGAAAATCGCTGTTGCTGACTTCGCAGCATGGTGATAAAGGGAACTGCAACTATGCTGAAACTCAGGATATACTGTACACTCAAGCATGGAGTTTCAGTCATGCAAGCTATCAATCCTGGCCGGTCACAATGCTTCATCTACCATCGCCTTATGTACTGGCCTTGGGCAGGCTGCAATGCCACAACTACTTAGGACATGCACCTTGAGGCTTGAAATGAGTGATGGTGGTAGGCTCAGTGGGCGACTAGCATGTTGCATGCATGAGCCTGTGGCCATGAGAAAGAGGATTATACATACAGCGTAGGTTGTAGGTTTCAACATGTAGCTAAGTTACAACATAATTTGTCTCGGTTTCAAGACAGACATGGGCAGGTACGTATGTATATTGCTGTAGTGAGCATATCCAAGGCAAGTAATCTGGCAGGCATTCCCCTAATAAACCAAAATGTCCTTACGTACATACATACTTCAGTCTTCTGCACTCTACAGAAGATATACTGCCAGTGATTATACCTAGAGCAGGTACCTCACAGTTACACAGATACTGTTCAATCCCCGCAACATACAGCACTGGACACAGCAATGACCACTTGCACTTGTACTGCACCTCTGCACTGTACTACAGTGTCTTACCTAATGTCTTTCTTACGGATAGTGCAAACGACAGAGCAGGCATGTCTGCCCAACCTCTAGAAGCTTCGGTGTCAACCTGTAAACAGTGGCGGTGATGACTACTCACATTACTCACTAATGAAATAATTTTTACATACTGATGAAATATAATTTTAACATTCTCACATTAATAGCTTTTATTCACATATTAACATATTAATTTAGTTGTCTTGGCTTGGGGGCAATCAAATGTGGCTACAGCATGCTGTGTGTGCATGCGTGCGTGTGTGTCTGTGTGTATGGGTGCTATGGATCCAGGAAACTGAAGTAATGCGTCTGGGGGAAGAATTACGGATTGCATAATTATGAAGTAATAGCTGCAAGAAATGTAATATTGTAATATTGTAATGCTTGGTCTTCACTGTGCCAATTTGCCATGAAATGCTGTCACAGTACATACAATATACAAGGCGGCTGCAACGTGTACTGACAATTAAGATGATGTATTGCTGATAGTGTTCAGCATTTTCATCACAACACTGCATGCATTGTGGTTGGCTGTACATTTATGCGTATCCACTCACTACTCCGGGATGCAATGCAGACACCACAACTCCTTTGCCTACCACCCTTCGCTGCAGGGCTGCACCCATCATGACCTGCACAATGCAAGGTCACAAGCACCAACATTGCTGAGTTACCATTTACATTACATTTACATGGCTACCTCGTCCACAATATAGACACACATGTTATGCATGGAATGTGTGCTTGTTCCATGGAAGATGAGGCAGCAGTGTGCCAGTAAGGAAAATTTGGTCAAATAGGAAGTTCTACATGTGTATGTTGAGCCTTGAACAAGAGAATAAAATGATACAAAATTAACAGTTGTCCACGATTTTGATGTAACAGTACAGATTTGCTGTGAAAGTACAGATGTATACGCATATTTCAATAATGCCAGAGAGGGAAGAGAGCAGTATAGCGACCACCACTAATTGAAGTGGATGACAGTGGCTGGACCACTAGCTTCTGCATCAAATGAATTTGTCCATATAGGAAGGGTCACTACAGTCAACTGTATACTTATACCTAACACAGGGCTGATTGTACAGACATACAGTGGAAAAGTGGAGTCATTCCTTGCAGACATAGTCAGGATGAAAGGCATTGCTTGTTGCAGAACATATTTTGAATTGGAACCAACTGGAAATAAAGTGGTACAATGCTGTGCTATACGTACAATTATAGAAGTCATGTGATGAGTATCAGACACATGGCCACACATGACTGGCAAACTGGCGTACGTACGTACGTACATTGTACAGTTTGCTGTTACAGTATTGCTCCTTTCTGCCATAGCTCACTTCACCCTGGAGGTTGGTGGGGTTGAATGGCATGGCCTTTGTGTGCAATGACGATGACAGAATCACCACTCTGGCATCAGGTGCTGAAGATGTGATGAGTGGGAGGAGCTCCAGAGTCAGCAGAAAGTGACCAAGGTGGTTCACCTGGAGATAGAATGTGCACCTAACACTTGAACAACACTGACTGACACAACTGTTTCAATTATCTAGTGTATAGCGAAAAAATTTCTCACGAGGTTTATAGTTTGCCATTTTGCAATTTAGCCAAATTCGCAAAATGTTCACTTCCCAAACTCCCCAGTACACTGAAGCAGTAAGCGAGACATTGCGGCAACCTAGGGCTGCCTTCATCAGTGAATATTTGACACTTGACACATCATATGAGCCTACCTAGCCACTCAGGTCTATATCAAAAATGTTCACCCCTAAAAAGGTACAAGACTGATTTTCAACTAAATCATGACATTTTAACCACAAAATCTTCAATTTTGAACAAAATCGTGAAATTTTACTGCTATATGGTATTACATTACCACTAGTACAGAAGCATGCATCAAATGTACTGTACTTAAGTAAATTGCAGCTTTATGCACACAGCATAAAATGCAACATGAATAAGCACACAACTGCACTATAATTGAAGTCAGTTAAGATGACGAAAAGTTTGAATGGTTGCTAAAAAAGCAAGAATATAATGTGCTATAGCAAATATTCTTATAATTGCAAATCACACTAGCACAGACACATTAGTCCAAGTTGTACCAGCAAAACAACTATACAGTGAGGTAATAACCACATACACTCACCTGAAAATGCATCTCGTATCCATCCTCAGTTTTTCCTGTAACGTTAACATTGAAAAATAGAGTTTTGTGCACACATCACTGTAAGATAAACAGTTGTATACAAAGTCTTGCCTAGCCAAACATCCTTTCCTCTTCATTCTAAATGATCACATCATGAATTGAGCAGGTAGGGTATCATCAACAGCTAACCTACAGTAGGTTGCACACTGTCATACAAACACAAGCAGAGGAACAGTTGTCGTTCACTGGAGCTTCCATAACACGGGTGTGTGATATGATTGCATAATAGCAGGTTTTGCTGTGTGTACGCGCATTGCAAGGTTTTATCGTTGGTTAGGAGCATGTGCCGCCAATTCAGGTCTGTTAGTAGAGCTGGATTCAGGAACACTAATAACATGTCTTTGTTGATTTCATGTTCTTTAGTTTAGCATCTCCCATCTATACACGTTCAAATTCTTCTCGGACATACCTTTCACTCGATCATCACAGCAAGGGCGCTAATGGCAACAACAATTGATCATGTTTCACAGCTCTAAAGATATCACTAGCACAGAACTTGACTCATGTGGCCACACTGTTCTTCCACTTGCAGCCGCATAACAGTATGGCGTTGGAGATTATTCAACAGCCTGTACCCATTTTTGCTCTGAGATTCCAGTACTCAGTGGTACATTACAATGCAGTTATGATGCCATTACTGATGTTCCTACCTAATCCTACCTACGTATTCCTACCTTCCTATTTTTGCTGGTGCCATGTAAAATGATAGGACATAGCGGTCTGGCTTTGTTGAAAGACTAGTAGTACAGCTGCATACATACTTACACAGCTGACAGGCATATATTCAAGATGACTGCCTCTCACCAAATGGCATATATGCTATCCCTGCATTGTTGATGAGGAGGTGGAGAGGCAAGCCCTTTTGTTTATACTCTTCTGTGAACCTCTTCACAGATTGAAGAGATGCCAAGTCCAGAGACATGAAGTCCACAGTGATGGACTTGTCCGGATGCTCCCGAGACACCTCTTCAGTCATGCGGGAAATGGACTGAGGGAGAAGCAACAATGGATGCACACAACGAAATGTGGGAGCATTCACTATACTAATAGGAATGTATATGTATAGCTAGAAGATGGGCTTGAAGTCAGGTTCAGTTAAGAATACCTCACAAGGACACATCTCTGAGGCTCACAAATTAATGCAACCATGCACATGCATGCTAGCGTGCTTCACGTCAGTGGGTAAAACCAGAGTCTGTTCTATCACACTCACATAGCTTGCGGGTACAGATTATAACAAGCTACTACTAACATTCCTGGCTCTCTCCTCGCTCCTGCACGCAATGACGACGTGTGCTCCCAACACAGCCAGTCCCTTGGCCGTCTCGTATCCGATTCCGGTGTTGCCTCCCGTCACAACGGCCACTCTACCCCTCTGTCCCACCTTCGGGTAAGACAAACGAGCGCCCATCCTCTTCCAACGCTCCACACACAAGAGAAGTAAATGTTACTCGTCACCGTTCGTTTACACTGCTCTTCATTGCGCAATCACAACTGCCATTCACGTTATAGTGCCTATATCAGGTGTATATATATATACTACATTACATGTGACATGACTATAGGTACTACATGTATGTAGGGCAGTTACTTTGTTCCACCGATGCATTGACACATTCAAGAAGGATTTTGGCAATATTTTATCACCAATAATTCCTAATCTTTTATGGCATGGCATTAGATAGCTGCTATCTACTTTAGGGAACTCTTACAAGATACTGAGCTGTCCAAAAGTATATGTAAGCAATACACAGCTCTTCAATCGCAAACCGTGGCATTGTACATAAGCAGCAATACCATGCATGGTCATGTTGTGTGGACTATCTGGGGGATAACTGCTACACAGCATGCTCAAGCAAAAGCTCATGTAGCAATTATGATTTAGTGGAAGATTGGGAATGTGTATATATACACGTAACATGGCCGTCTTGTATCTGATTCCAGTGTTGCCGCCCGTCACAACGGCCACTCCACTGCTCTGGTCCACCTCTGGGTAAGACAAACGAGCTCCCATTCTCTATCCTTCAGCGAGCTAACTGATCAATACTGCGAGCGAGTGGCATGTATACAAACACTAATAATAAAAATCATATTTTATATCAAAATCATGCATTATTTGTATATTGTACAATAGCAAGCAGCTTCACTAGGAATCTGTGTCTCCTGTAGCAATAGGTATTTCTCTCCACTCAGCGTCTCCAGGTGGATTAAGAGAGCCTTCCTCCTCATCCTCACCATCTCCACCACCAGTCACGTCTCCCCTCTGTTGTTGTGGCAGCTCCAGAGGATCATCCCTACCCATGCTGGCAGATGCCTCTCCTCTCTGCTGTCCTGTCTCACTGGGTCCGTACTCCCTCCAAATGTCAGGCGAGAGGTAGTCCTTGAGCAGGTTACAGCTGATCTCCCACAGCTGCTCTTGGTGGGACTGATTCCTGTTGCATGCAGGGATGAGGACGAGTAATTGCAGTCAGCTGTACTTAGTGATGTGAATTCACCACCTGTACATTCTCAATCACTCACATTGCTGCAGCTGAGGTGCGAGCAGGTTGGCAGTCACTGTAATAGACAAACTCCTCCTTGTTCAGTTCAGGGTTGACAGCAGCATTCAGGGAGGTGGCAGCTCCTTGAGTAGAATCCCGGAGCATTCCTGTACAAAGGCAGGTAATACACATTCCGCAGCAGGAACAACATGGATCACTTGCCAACATGCAAGCTTGAGTTGTTGGATCACCCAAACATGTTATGGGAGCTTACCCAGGAACCCTGCTGATATTCTTAGTGCATTAAAAAGTTTCCAATCCTCATAGTTACGTTGAATCTCTGTGCGGACCTGAAGTGCCAGTCACGACACACATCAAACTTACATAGGTAGAGTGCAAGTCAGTCCATACAGCATTACACATACACACACTACACATGACAATGTACACACATAAACCCTATATTATACATACAAACACAAGCACTCAGGCCGTACACCGACCCATAAGTGTATTTATTGCATTCACGCAGCAACGCATACAATGATACGGCAAACAGAAATACATACTGACCATCCCAGGATGGAGCGCTGAGACGACAACGCCCCTTCCCTTCATCCGCCTCTGCAAAGCAGCCCCCATCATCACCTATACACACATGCATGAGACATGCAGAAGTGCAGCAAAGCAGTAAATGCTAGTCTATCTGACGTGAAATAATATACAAAAACAAATGGTTTCAAGAGCAAGTACTGCAGTGCTAGCTACGAAACAAGCACACCACAGTGTTGAGTGGGCAGAAGTGGACAGAAATACTATGATTGTCTTGCTACAGCTGCTTACATAGTGCCTACCACTCAATCCACGCACGTCTTACACAGCAGTCAGGGAGGAATGTAAACAGTCATTCTACGGGTGTTGCTGGACAGGATAGGGCAGGAAGAGCATATATATGCAATGCTGACTAACATTGCAGAGCTTGGTCAAGCCATATTGTTTGTAGCGGTTGTAGTTCTGTTCTCCCTCAAGGTTACTTGGATCAAAAGGGTCAGACCATTTGTGAAGCAGCGATGACACAATCACCACTCTGGCATCAGGTGCTGAGGATGCAATGAGTGGGAGGAGCTCCAGAGTCAGCAGAAAGTGACCAAGGTGGTTCACCTGGAGAGGATGATTAGTATGGGCCAATAGAGAGAAATGAGCACCTGGTGCTAGATTGGGCAATACTGAAGTGGGATTGCATATATTCAGAATTATCATTTAAGCCATAGGCTGTCTAGACAGTGCACACAATACAGGGTAATGCCAAAGTGGTAGGAGTAACATGAGATGTGAACAAAAAATCTTTCTTACAGCAACTGGGTATCTTGTACATGTACACGTGTGTGTGTGTGTGTGTGTGTGTGTGTGTGTGTGTGTGTGTGTGTGTGTGTGTGTGTGTGTGTGTGTGTGTGTGTGTGTGTGTGTGTGTGTGTGTGCACATGCATGTGCTCGTGTGTGTGTTTGCTTGTGTGAGTGTGTTCACACATATGCATGTACTTGTGTGGTTTCATGCATGTCTGTCAGACTGTGATATTACTTGAAACTGCTGCTCATGTCCGTCCACAGTTTTACCTGAAACAAATGGAATGCAACAAGTGGATGCAGTGGACTGTACACACAGCGATGCAACATGTACACACAGTGATGCAACATGTACACACAGCGATGCAACATGTACACACAGTGATACAACATGTTACAACATGTTACACAATGTCCCCTGCAATAGCCAGCCATTGCAGTGCAGAGGGGACTCAGGGGAGATAAATTAAGAGAACAGTCCACAGTCAATGACATTGAATATGGAGCAAGACAGTGTCAGAAAGGACACTCTGACTTAAAAAGTAATGGGAAATACTATCCCATACAATATGACTGTTTCCCTCTTGGCCACTTCGATATGTTTACAGGCATTGGAATCTTGGTACTTATATTTTGGCTATTTCATACATACGCACCAAGGTGTGCGTAAGTGCGATTTGTTAGTGCAAGTAAGCATACCTGCCACATTTGCCATTTCTCAACAAGTCAGTGCAATGTTAGGACAGTCACAGGCTTTGTCAGGCATACAATAGGTCAGTGCACACTGGGCATATAATCCTAACAAATGAAGTGGGGGCTTCGCAGCTGGCTCAAGCAAGTATGTGCGTAGGATACATACTTTTCTGGTACCAGCTTAAAGGAGGTTCGGCAGGATTTTCATCCTTCATCCATCCTTTCAAGCTGTTACCAGAGAACTGTGTATCTTACAATCCTAACAAAGACCGTCAAGGATAACACATTACACTAAATGTTAAACACTCAAATGTTCTTTTAATTCTGCACTCAGACAAAGGGTGGCAAATGACTTCAAAGCATAAACGCTTTAGCTTGCAGTATTAAGTGCCTGTAAATGCGCTCATATAGTGACTCTATTCTACATAAATATGCATAGGAAGCATGCATCTTGCTGTCTAAACTATCACAATCCACTCAGGACTCTATAATCTTATAGTCCTATACAGTATCAGGTGGACAGAGAAATGTAAGAGGTGCGTGTAAGGTGAGGTGGAGAATGGCTCTCTCATTCCAGTTCATACACTTCTTGTTTTGGAAGAGGGATGTGCAGAAAGTGGCAGTAAATTCCAAGTACACTATTACAAAATAACAGACTGTCACCAATTCCTGCGACAACTTCATACAAATATGTACATAGTAAAATATGCCTGCTGCAAGCAATGTTGATGCCATGCAACAGGCAACCCCCACACATGTGCCTACTTCATGCCCTAACCATAAAGGTTGTATGATATCCCTGCATTGTTGATGAGGAGGTGGAGGGGCAAGCCCTTCTGTTTGTACTCTTCAGTGAACCTCTTTACAGACTGTAGAGATGCCAAGTCCAGAGACATGAACTCCACAGTGATGGACTTGTCTGGATGCTCCCGAGACACCTCCTCAGTCATGCGGGTAATGGCCTGAGGGGGGTGCGGGATGGGGGAAGGGTGATCCACAATGGATGCATGAAGGACTGCAAATGAGGAGTGGTCTCCTTGACTGTGGCACAATGAACTCATCAGCAGTAACAGTACTTGAAACACCCCACTACCTGAGTTCCCACACATTCAAACCAGTAATAATGTACACATACACTTGTAGCATGTTACAATACAGAGAGTTATGTAACAGTAGTCGGAAAGAACACAAGAACGCAGGGTAATATATATGATTGTGTACATTGGCACAACCACCATTGGTATACACAAAAAGCATGCCATCCATCAATGGCTTGTAACACTGCTTATCATACGCTTACATGCTGTTCTACATGCATGAACAAATGCAGAAATTGAGCAACACAAGAAGCATATGGCACTACATATGGTCTACACATTATGTATGTAGCCCAAGTGCATGGGATGTTTGACTGAGGATCGAATTGTGTTGGACAGAATTGGAAGCAGGGATGGGTCTGAGAGGTGTCATATTACTGTTCCACCAGCTTACTTGCACTCAAAATCGCAGAGGCTTTATTAGTCACTGAATGGATTCAGAGCTTTAAAATGGCACCTAAGGCCCTAGAGGCTAGCTATATTAAATTGCCCTCACCCAAGGAAGTGGAAAACGTTGTAGACCACTGACCTAGCATATATACTAAGTATACGTGACCCAGACACCTGGTGGCAAGCATAACACATTTCAAGCTGTTAAGGAAATTCTAATGCTACTGTATAGATGTCTAAGAGTAAGCTATCTTGGGAGGAGCAAGCCAAATGCTGTCTACTGCTGATGGCATGCTCACATTCCTGGCTCTCTCCTCGCTCCTGCACGCAATTACGACGTGTGCTCCCAACACAGCCAGTCCCTTGGCCGTCTCGTATCCGATTCCAGTGTTGCCGCCCGTCACAACGGCCACTCTACCGCTCTGGTCCACCTCCGGGTAAGACAAACGAGCGCCCATTTTCCACCTTCCGGTTGTTGCGCAACCCCAAACTCCAGCCTCATGCATTGTGAGTTGCAACAGATTGCTGCAAACCTTCCACAGCTCGTACAGTGACTGCTAGTCTTCAGTCTGCTTAGCCTCCTTTAGGTTACTACTGTATATTATTTTATATTATTAACTACTGCATGTAGATTTAATTTGGGAAAATGGCATCTTTTGTGTGGGCTATGTTATCATGCGGAAAGGCCTCGGGCCTAGGAAAGGTACGTAGCTAGCTAGCTATCGGGAAATGGTTGACCACGTGCCTTGTCTTCTCACCAGCCACAATCAAAGTCGGGGCTAGTTATAGCTAGGTGTACTGGTGTTTATGGTAGATTCGGGGTGAGTCTTGTAGTAGCTTGGGGTAGTTCAGCATCAGAGTCCAACCATGTACATATGCCAGTGGAACAACCAGAGTAGCTATCATGCATGTGTATTTGTACCTTTGGTGCACCCATTAGACAGATACAATAATTCTACGTATATAATTCTCAGTCGTAATCTTAATCCTAGAAAAATTTACATTTAAAATTAGACCATGGATGCTTATTCAACAAACACCCCAAGGACGCAATGACAATAAATTTGTAAATTAATTACAAGCAGTACTCTTTTCCTTTTACATTACTTTGGAACTTGCTGTGCACGTGTACAGTCTCGTACACTACATACATTAGATTATTACTTTTGATTTTGCCATTGCACATACATGGCATGTACGTGCAACTTGCACTGTATAGACATTTAAGAGTAAGCTATCCTGGGAGTGTTTCAGACTCAGAAATTAGTGGCTTTAATTTCCATTCATTACACAGGGAGAAATTTTGAATTTTATTCTAGTCAAGTATATATATATACTCATCACATTAAAGACATGCCCTCAATGTAATTAATAAAGGACAACTCAATTAAACAAGTATTATTTTATACACTGTGTATACAAAACAACAAAGAACTATGTACCTTTTATATGTGGCATACATATGCATATATATGGAAAAAACAGCATACATATACACCACGGGGTAGGCTAAGGTGAGTAATAGTTGTGGTGTGTAGTAATATATCTAAAAAGGTTTGATGTTATCTGAACAATGCAGGGTCAAAGTTGAGGAGATTTGCCGCATCAGAGAACGCAGCATGGCGAGCCCCATCCATTTCAGGGGCAAGTCGGTTGTCATCACGAAGACGGTGACTGGTACCTCCAATGGTAGCCTTGCAGTCTGGGCACTTGGACTCCTCTGTGGCACGTCCACACTCTGTGATACAGTACACATGGCCGTTGGGGCACTTGAACCAGTGGCCTTGTGTGAGGCCCATTGCCTTTACTATCATCACCCGTTCATCATCAGATATGCCAAGCACACCACATCGTTTCTTGAGTGAGTCAAACAGCTTCTTGATGCCATCATGGTAACTTTCTGTTAGCTTTTCTGCCTTCGCTCCAATGCCAGCACACCTTAGGTAGGTCAGTAGCTTCACCAGCTGGATTACCTCTTCATGGGTCACTCTATGGCTCTCTCCATGTTGCATCTTGTATGCAATCTCACACCATGAAGTGAGAAGGGACAGCCTCTTCAGTTCAGTCTCAATGTCGCTAAGCTGCTGAGCTGTGAAGTAATCATGCTGCATTGCATATTGCAGTACTGGCTGCATTTCATCCAACATCTCCTTGCTTTTCAATGGAGTGCTTCCAATCATGAATGTGGTAGTGGTAGGCTGAGTTCCAAGCCGAGTCAACAGATCCCCAAGAGCCTTTAGCACCTGGAACTTTGTTTGAAGACCAGCCTTTTCATGATGTGCAGTGGTGTGGCGCCTGTCTTCAGCCACAACCTTTGCCCTGTTCTTTGTTTCTCTGAGGTGTTGATGTATAACACGGTTGTAGTGCAGATTAAGGTGAAGGTTGGATTCAAGCTGTGTGAGTTCTGTCAGCACTTGTTCCACATCAACAGTCTGTTCACTGATTAAAGCTTTCTTCACCATTTCCATGTCTTCCAAGGACATCTTGATGATGTTACCATATCTTAGGCTTCGGCGAACTGGAGTCTTGCACTTTGGGCATGTTTTGAACTGGATTTCAACATCTCTGGGACTGTCAGGATCATTCATATCCATCCACTGATCTAGGCCGCTTACCTCGAGCACATGCTTGCAGTCTTTGAGCTGGATGAATCGTGCATCATCGTCATCCTCTGTCCCAAAGAGAATCTCATCACAAACTTCATCCTTGTTGCAGATTCTGCACAGAGTAGGGCATTCCTCCCCACAAAGCCCAATACAAGGATGACCACACTTAATCTTCTTCTTACATGGTTGGTCACAGCGAGGGCGGTCACACATGTCTCCACATTTCTTGTGACACCGGTGGTGCTCACACTGCCACTGGCACTGCTCCATACAAGGAGCACAAGGCTCTTTGCACTTTTTTGGACACTTGCTGTGGTTGCAATAATTCCTGCACCTCTGCTCACAAGGAGGGCAGGCGTTGGTACACGGGAACTTGCACATGTGGCCACATGCAAGGTTACGCTCACAGGGATGAGAGCATGGCTGATGCAATCGGCCTCCAGCACACTTAGAGCAAGTACCTGGGCAAGGATGGCCACATTCTAGCAAGGTCACACATTGTTCCTGACACTTGTAGTCACTAGGGGCAATCCAACATGGCACCTTCTGATCATGTCCACATCCCAGAGTCCTTCCTGTTTTGACTGGACACTTTACAACGCATGGCTCACTGCACCGTTTCTGGCAGGTATGACCACATGGGAGCGGCTTTGAGCAAGGTTTGATGCATTTGTGATCAACTGGGCTCTTGTAGCAAGGCACTACCTCTTGGTGGCCACAAGGCAGGAGCTTGGTCACGCGCTCACAGCAGGGATTGCACCCTTTGCTGCACTCATAACACCTCCCTTTGCACTTGTGGCTACATGGAAGTTGCTTCTCACATGATTTCATGCATTGGACCTTGGCGTGTTCCTTATCTGCCACATGGCAGGTCCGTGGGCAGACATGTCCACAGCGAAGTCTGATGCCACAAGGCTTTGAGCAACCTCCTTCTGGCACTTTGGTGAAATCGGCTGCTGAACTAACCAACGTCTTTGTACTTGGGTGATTAGAGCAAAACAGTGGCATGGCATTACCAAGAAAGCCTCGTTTCTCAACATCTTCAATGATACCTGGCCAAGGGGTGCCATCTATTTGCCGTAGCATCTCAAAGTTCCCAACAACATATAAAGCCCACTTTGCTCTGGACAGAGCCACGCAGACACGGTTTGCTTCTTGCAGAAAGCCAACATATCCATTGTCATTACTACGGACGAGAGAAAGCAATATAATGTCATTCTCTTCACCCTGAAAATCATCCACAGCAGCCACGCGGACACCTTCAAACTCTGTGATTAGCATCCTGTTCTTCAGCTTCAGCAACTGTCCCTTGTACATGGTCAAAACAGTGATCTGGTGATGTGCATACTGGCCTTGTTTGAGTAGATAGCGGCAAAGTGCTACGATGAAATCTGCCTCAAACGTGTTTGAGTAACTGAGGTTATCATCATCTTTTAAGTTTTCCCAGGCCTGATGATTGAGGAAAAAGAGGTTCATTCCAACTCCACTGATGCTTGGATACTCTGTCACTGAAATATGGTCTTCCAGTTCTTCATAGATGTGTGGGCGGACCAGGCAAGCAATCTCAGGTCTCATTCGATGCTGTATCCCAAGGGTAACCAGAGGAAAACCATTATTTGCAAGCCGTTCAAACAGGGAAATTGCCATGTTGTACTCTTTAACCAGTTCATATGTATTTGGCTTTGGCCTCAACTGCTTGTGGTCACCAATGAGCACCAGCTGCTGTGCTCCAGATGAGAGACAGGAGACAATGTGGGATTCAAGGACCTCTGCAGCCTCCTCTATCACCACAATCTTTGGAGATAGCCTCTGTAGGATGTAGTTGTACTTGGCTGCTCCAGTGGTGGTCATTCCAACAATGTCTGCCTGCTGTAGGAGATGGAAATCCAACTCATGTTGCCATGTTTGGCGTTCTCTACAGATCTCTTCATACTCTGCAGCAAATATCTGTGAGGTAGTCTTTGTATCTCTAATAAATTCCTGAGCCCAATGATTGTACAGCCGCCATCGGTTTTCTTTATTTAACTTCCAAATGTCCTCGACTCTTTGGGCCTCTTCGCTGGGCATGGCCTGGTGCTTCATTCCATTTGCTACTCTCTTTTTCTTTTCTGTGGTTTTAAGCTGCTGCACCTTCCAGCCAAACTCGCTTGCTGTAACGTTTGACTGAAATTCTTGCTCTGAAGAAGTGACTTCGGCATCTTTTGGTGTGTGGCCCCTACCTGGTCTTCTGGGTAGCAGAAGCTCTTCACCCTCCATGAGTCTCTCATCCTGTGCAAGACGGGCTTCAGTGTCAACTTGCACTGTTTCTGCCTCAGGATATTCCACATCATGGGCTTGTACATGTAACAAATCCACAGCCTGTAGATCATGCCGAGCAGCATTCTGCTTTACTGAAGTATGGTTTCGTGCATGTTGGTGCTCTTGAATGGCCACTTCTTCCAGTTGCTTTGTGATTTCCTGTTCTGATGGCGGTTCAAGTGGTGTGGGAAACCACAAGTTGAGCCAAATCTCCACTTCTCTCCCTTGATCTCTGCTGTCATATTGCATCCACATGTTCTCCATTTGGAGTTTGTGCTCATGGGAGATGTACGGGAGTATGCTCTTATAAGGAAGCAGCTTGTCTTCCTCAGATGATGCCTTCAATGTTCTGTCTTCTAGTTCTGCTTTCTTTGCAAACATTTTTGCAGTCACTGCAGAGACTGGTTTGTAGATGTTATAGGGAATAGACCGTAATTCTTTTGCTTTTTTTCTTACTGCTTGTAAGGAGCACTCTTTCATCCTTTCACTCCTGGCACGCCCACCAACTCGAATAACTCGTGGAAATTTACCTTCAATTACTATATCCTGAATATATTCCAGAAATTGATCTAGTGCGTGGTTAGTGTAGCACACTATCAGAATTGGGTTAGATGCATCCTTGCTCCACTTCACTTTGTTCCTCAACAGTGCCTCAACAATGCGGGTTCCCACATATGTCTTGCCAGTACCAGGTGGGCCCTGGATGATGGACAAGTCTTGAGAGAGAGCCATCTGCATGGCCTTCATTTGTGTAGGATCGAAGCGAGTTACTTCTGAAGCTGGCCAAGATTCAGGCCTGGCGATGTCCACAACTCTGCCAGTTGGGGAGCTCCTGTCAATACCCAGAGAGTCATGGAGATCAAATGTGGTGTTTCCAGTGGCCCGAAGATAGAGAGGCAGTTGAGTAGTTGAAGGGTCACACTCCACAAGGTACTTAGCAAAAGGCATGAGATCAACATTTATCTCTTGTAACTTCTTTAGTACATGACAGTATGCCTCAAAGTAGGCGGATGATTCAAGCATTACAAACTCTTGGGAAGGGTCGATGCGAAATCCATCAGTGTGGTCTTCAAATTTCACTGTGACAATGCCTTTTTCCAGGTGCTTTAGGTTTCGATCCACAACAGTGGCAAACTGCATGCTTTGGAACTTGTCTCTTGAGAGGCACAATAGAGCTCCAAAAATGAGCCGCTTTGAGTGGCCCCAGTTAACACGCTGCAGTCTTGACACATCAAACTTCAGCTGAAATCCAAGCCCAGTCATGAGACAAACAGGCTCCAGAATGTGCACTCCAGTGTACACTCTGACACTTGTGTTCCGTTGGTTACTCTCACTAACATAAAGCTGCACACCTTCTCTCAATGGAAACATAAAATCCTCTCGAAGGAGGCGAAAGTGAACATCTAGGTAGTGGTCCCAATTGATATACCTCCCAATTGTTATGCTGGGACGAACCTCATGCACCACTCCACCGTTGTTCGCCAGTTCATTCACCCTTGGCAATATAGGTACACTTCGGAAATCACCAAAGGGAAAGGGCTCCTGTAGCTCATTCACTGCAGCTTGCATTTGTACCTTGGCATCCGGCACAGACTGGGAAATTGCTGCCATTGCATCTGTCCTGAATTGCTCAAGCTCGTCAACCTGCAGCAACAGGTTCTTGTACTGTCTTGGTGCATCCTTTGAAAGTAGTGTTACAGCAAGTTTCAGATCACCTACTGGTAGAATGTATGCTGAAGTCTGAGGAATGCGCTCAAGTGCAGTGTGAAAAATTTGGCACAACTTTTTCAGGATATCTCTGTTTCTGTCACGTGCCTCCTGGCTTGTTTCCCTAGGCATGTTCTTCATTGCCGTGCCAGCCTGCCACCATAGTGATTCAGCCTCATTAGGATCACAGAATACAGCCATCAAGATTCCTGAGCACTCAGTCTCTTCACTACGCACTATTTTGTCAAGCACGTGTACAATACTACCAAACAGCTTTGAATGCATTTTGTTCAATCGCTTCAGAAAGAATTTCAGCTGAGCCTGGTTTTCAAACAAGCGTTTTACTAGATCATCTGGTGGCAATTTGGCAAACTCGTAAAAGTCTTCATATGACCACCTGTTGTCATAAGTGGCACTTCCTTCGGCCCAAGGCCGGTGCCCCCCGCGTTTGCCACCGCCTCCTCGATGGCCGCGATTGTAGCCGCTGCGCCCCCATCCCCGCCCTCTACGTGGCCGTATGTCTTCTACAGGCGGTGAAGGAGCGTACAGATGAGGCTGAGCAGAGCAGTTACCTTGTCCCATCTTTTGTGCGTTCCTAGCAGCCAAGTCCTCTGGGAGGTCGGCTCTCTCCCTGGAACGAGACCTCGCCCTTCTCCCGCGATGCGAACCCCTTCCTCGCCGCGAGCGCGCTGATCGTCCCCCCTCGTGCACATAGCCTTCGGCCATCCTTGTCACAGGCGAAACACTGAAAGGAAAGGGCGCCTGCTTAAAAGGGAGCGCAGCTAGCTAGCTAAAGGTTTCTGCATACGACATGAACATTCCACTCACCTGTTGGTACCATAGACACAGGAAGGAACGTTTGTGTGTCAATCGCACTGACTGCTCGGTACGTGGCGAAAGACCTGTTTTAGTTGCAATTCCTTGTGGAAACTGAAAGAACTACAGTAACTATGCCGTCGGCAAGACCCAACCCACCCGAGGTCGTGTATTCGATGACCCTGAATCCGAATTGTATAACCGTCTTGTACCAGAATGCGGAGGCGTTTCCGTTTCCTATTGGTTCATCCCAAGCTGTCCAATGTAATTACTCCGCCAAAATGGCGGTCACGAGAACGCCGCCGTACCGTCTGTAGATTTTAAATGCGCAATGACCATCTACGCTAAATCGAGATCAACAATAGCTGTTATGCTTAACAACAGCTTCATTCCCTTAGCGACGAGGAGGACGGAGAAGACGACAGCAGCGAGCGACTAGGAAACATCGACGGCGAACACAGCAGCAGCGACGGCGGGGACGACAGCGGGGACGACAGCGGCAAGCGGCAAGCGAGTAGCAAATACTACAGTTCGCTTCGGACTAGTGCAGGTGTCTAACTAGTGACCTTATAAGGTCACTAGTTAGACACCTGGAAACAATGGTTTTGCAGCTGCATGAATATTTAATGAGGTGTCTTAGTGATATACACACCTCACCACATCAAAGGAAACGCCCACGCATTATGGTACAAGTATAGGTTATACGATGAGAATTCGGGGTTATCGAATATACACGACCGAGGGCGAAGCCCGAGGACGTGTATATTCGATGACCCCGAATCCGAATTGTATAACCGGCTTGTACCAGAATGCGGAGGCGTTTCCGTTTCCTATTGGTTCATCCCGAACTGTCCAATGTAATTAATCCGCCAAAATGGCGGTCACGAGAACGCCGTCATACCGTCTGTAGATTTTAAATGCGCAATGACCATCTACGCTAAATCGAGATCAACAATAGCTGTTATGTTTAACAACAGCTTCATTCCCTTAGCGACGAGGAGGACGGAGAAGACGACAGCACCGAGCGACTAGGAAACAGCGACGGCGAACACGGCAGCAGCGACGGAGGAGACGACAGCGGCGAGCGGCAAGCGAGTAACAACTACTACAGTTTGCTTCGGGCTAGTGCAGGTGTCTAACTAGTGACCTTATAAGGTCACTAGTTAGACACCTGGAAACAATGGTTTTGCAGCTGCATGAATATTTAATGAGGTGTCTTAGTGATATACACACCTCACCACATCAAAGGAAACGCCCACGCATTATGGTACAAATGTTAATATAGCGATTGTAGCGTCATAGTAACATGCATTATTGGGTCTGTATACGTAGTCTGGCTGGCTCAGCCCCTCCCCTCAGCCGTGGGGGGGGCTCACTTGTGAGACAGCAATACTGGGTTTAAATGGTGGTGCATGAGTACACTACTCAGCCCCACAAGAACCCACACCCACTAACCCACAAAAACGAATGCGCAATCACTGATAGCAATAATTTACATAAACATACACACTAAAGCTAAAGCTTATGAACAGGAACAGTTGATGACTTCACCTTGAACAAGCCATTCTCTGCCATTACAATAGAGTCATCACCGGACTCAGCAGTGTAGTCATAAAAGAGTTTCATTTCAGCAAGACCACCGCCACCATTGTCCCGACTAAGGTATCGCTCCAGCTCATGGTGTGGCTTCATAAAGGTCTTCTCTTCACAAGGTAGCCCATTAAAGACAGCCACAGACTGCACACTCCCTCCTAGGTGCTCCTTAACAGCCATACGAAGGCCATGCACCGTCTGGGATGCTAGCATGGTGGTCACAAAGTGGACAGGGTGGTCCTCCATTTCGTGAAAGGTTGACAGCACTAGGTGAACACGCACAATCCTGCAATACAAACAGCACACAGAATGCATCAGTCATTTGTTGAATGGAAAGTGTGTGCATTGCACATATGTATGTACAGTACAAAGCAAACAGCTGCTCTCTATTGGTGACTTCAGTCATTTATCATTCCTGGTGCACCTGGAACTTGCTACATATTTGCAGTTGCAAAACACATATGAGTGATTGCTGTTCAAATGACTTACTTTGGATTAAGTTCCACTGGAGGTTCTGTCTTCAGAATGTCACAGAATTTTATACTTTTATCCAACTGTGGTACATCCTGGTACATGTGTGGTCCCACAATTAATATGCGACTTCTCTGTATATACATATCTTATATATACTAGAGTGGAGGAAGAATGTGATTGTGCCCGTACCCAAGAAGAGGAGAAAGGGTACTTGCAAGATGGATGACTTCAGGGGTATAGCGCTGGGGTCAGTGGTGTATAAAGTAATGTGCAGTATTGTACAACAAAGAATGACACAAATGGTGGAAGAGAAGCAACTGCTGGCTGAAGAGCAGGGAGGATTTAGGAAAGGTAGGGGGTGCAGAGACCAAGTACTGACCCTGACGCTGCTGGGGCAGATTAAGGCCATGCCAAAGAGAGGTATGTTTGCGGCCTTCATTGATTTTAGAAAAGCATACGATAGAGTTGATAGGGCTAAATTGTGGCAATGTTTGGAAGGGATGGGATTCAGTGGTCGAGTCACTGATTTTATAAGAGCTACATATAAGGACTTGAGTGGTGAAGTAAAGGTGGGTGAAATGCTGAGTGAACCATTTGGAATGACATGTGGTTTACGCCAAGGTTGTGTCCTCTCACCCCTGCTCTTCTCCTTATACATCAACTCACTGGTGGAGAAGTTGAAGGCGGCAGGTGTTGGGGTGGAATGCAGGGGGCGGCTAGTATCAGCACTGTTGTATGCAGATGATGCTGTGCTATTTGCTGAAGATGAAGAGGGAATGAGAGTGAGTTTAGGAGTGTTATCCGAGTGGTGCAAACAGTGGGCAGTGGAAATCAATGTGGATAAATGTGGGGTTATGCACATGAGAAGGAGGGGAGTTAAGAGGACGGGGGAAAAGTTTCATGTGGATAGCATGCAAGAGGGTTGAAGTAGTGGAGGAATATAAGTACCTAGGATGTGTGATTAATGAGCAGTTGGGAAGTCGGAGAATGGTGGAAGAAAGAGCAAAGGCTGGAGCTAGAGCACTGAGTGAATGGCTGAGGAAATGTAGAGTTGCCGTGGGAGAGGTGAGGGGAGAGACATTTGTAAAGTTAATGGAGATGTTAGTTGGATCGGTACTTATGTATGGGGCAGAGGTTTGGGGAGGTGGAGGACAACTTGGACCGGTGGAGGGGGTGCAGATGCGAGCCGCCAGGATCTTCCTGGGGGTAGGGAGACTGCACCCACTTGTGTCCTTGCAGTATGAATTGAACATGGTGCCATTGAGATGGGAAGGGATGAGGAGATGTATAGAGTTTTGGGTAATGGTACTGAGGTTAAATGAAGAGAGGTTACTGAAGGTAGTAATGTTGGAAGCCTTGGAAAAAGGGTGTAAGATCAAATGGGTGCAAAATCTGAAGAAGTGTTTGGAGATGTTTGGATGGGATGGGGTGAGTGTGGAAGATCTCAGAGGTTTGTCAATGGGGGAAGTGAGGAAAGTCTTGATGGATGTAGTGTGGAGAGAGGTAAGGGGTGAGTGGAAGAAGGAGGCACAGAGGCGCCCTAAGCTGGAAATAATAGGGAGGTTGATAGAAAAGGAATGTGAGGGGCGTTGTATGATGGTGAAGTGTAAGAGGAGGAGGAGGTGGTTGATGAAACTGAGAGGAGGAACAGCAGAATTGGGGGTTGAGACTGGAAGATGGCATGGTGTGAGAAGAGAAGAGAGAATATGCAAGAATTGTAGAAGTGGAGAGGTGGAGGATGTTAAACATGTGGTGATGAGATGCACATATGTGGAAGAGGAAAGGGAAAAGTTGGAGGAGTTGATGAATGGGAGGGTGGAAGGATGGCAGGGTATGGATGACAATGTTAGAGTGATGGTTATAATGGACAGAGCGTGCAGAGATGAAGCTGTTGGAAGAGCAGTAGAGAGAATATGGCTGAGGCGTTTTACAACACATGGGTCCCATCCCTAAACCCCAATCCCTAACCCATATTAGCTGCTAGGCTGTTACTGACATATATACCATCAAGGTTTGACAGCAAGGGTCTTGACTCGACCTGCCAGCCATAGATACCATCAGGGCTGGCAGTAAGGGTCATGACTTGAACCTGCCAACCATAGTGACCATCAGCACTGGCAGCAGGGACATGATTGATACAGCATGCAGAGAGGAACGAAGCGGTTGGAAGGGCACTGAAGAGAATGTTATTAAACCCACACCTCAAGTCGTTGATTCTTTGTTAACTGCTATTTTGACATTATATATATATGTATATATCAGTGCTGCATGGGGCAGTGATGCCCTAGTGTGCCTTTGTACATGATGCACTTAAATGATAAATGATATGAAAATGATATATGACTGACCTTGACAAATGTACGAGTATACCCATATTCAACACGTGCACTCAGTGCAATTAATTTAGTAAACCTCAATTAAACAAGTATTATTTTATACACTGTGTATACAAAACCACAAAGAACTATGTACCTTCTGTATGTAGTATACATAAGCATATATATGGGGAAAATCTATGCACTATTAACATGTAAGTTTATACAGCATACATATACACCAAGGGCTAGGCTAAGGTGAGTTATAGTTGTGGTGTGTAGTAATATATCTAAAAAGGATTGATGTTATCTGAACAATGCAGGGTCAAAGTTGAGGAGATTTGCTGCCTCAGAGAACGCAGCATGGCGAGCCCCATCCATTTCAGGAGCAAGTCGATTGTCATCACGAAGATGGTGACTGGTACCTCCAATGGTAGCCTTGCAGTCTGGGCACTTGGACTCCACTGTGGCACCTCCGCACTCTGTGATACAGTACACATGGCCGTTGGGGCACTTGAACCAGTGGCCTTGTGTGAGGCCCATTGCCTTTACTATCATCACCCGTTCATCATCGGATATGCCAAGCACACCACATCGTTTCTTGAGTGAGTCAAACAGCTTCTTGATGCCATCATGGTAACTTTCTGTTAGCTTTTCTGCCTTCGCTCCAATGCCAGCACACCTTAGGTAGGTCAGTAGCTTCACCAGCTGGGTTACCTCTGCAGGGGTCACTCTATGGCTCTCTCCATGTTGCATCTTGTATGCAATCTCACACCATGAAGTGAGTAGGGACAGTCTCTTCAGTTCAGTCTCAATGTCACTGAGCTGCTGAGCTGAGAAGTAGTCATGCTGCATTGCATAGTGCAGTACTGGCTGCATTTCATCCAACATCTCCTTGCTTTTCAATGGAGTGCTTCCAATCATGAATGTGGTAGTGGTAGGCTGAGTTCCAAGCCGAGTCAACAGATCCCCAAGAGCCTTTAGCACCTGGAATTTTGTTTGAAGACCAGCCTTTTCATGATGTGCAGTGGTGTGGCGTCTGTCTTCAACCACAGCCTTTGTCCTGTCTTTTGTGTTTATGAGGTGTTGACGGATAACAGGGTAGTGCAGATTACCATGAAGCTTGGGCCTGAGCTCCCGGAATTGAGTCAGGAGATGCACTATGTCAACTGCACCCGTCTGTCCCCTTAAAACTTTGCACTTGACCATCTCCATGAGCCCCAATGACTTCTTGATGATGTTACCATACCTTAGGCTTCGGCGAATTGGTGTCTTACACTTTGGGCATGTTTTGAACTGGATTTCAACATCTTTGGGACTGTCTGAATCATTCATATCCATCCACTGATCTAGGCCGCTTACCTCGAGCACATGCTTGCAGTCTTTGAGCTGGATGAAACGTGCATCATCGTCTTCCTCTGTCCCAAAGAAAATCTCACAAACTTCATCCTTGTTGCAGATTCTGCACAGGGTAGGGCATTCCTCCCCACAAAGCCCAATACAAGGATGACCACACTTAATCTTCTTCTTACATGGTTGGTCACAGCGAGGGCGGTCACACATGTCTCCACATTTCTTGTGACACTGGTGGTGCTCACACTGCCACTGGCACTGCTCCATACAAGGAGCACAAGGCTCTTTGCACTTTTTTGGACACTTGCTGTGGTTGCAATAATTGCTGCACCCCTGCTCACAAGGAGGGCAGGCGTTGGTACACGGGAAGTTGCACACGTGGCCACATGCAAGGTTACGCTCACAGGGATGAGAGCATGGCTGATGCAATCGGCCTCCAGCACACTTAGAGCAAGTACCTGGGCAAGAATGGCCACATTCTAGCAAGGTCGCACATTGTTCCTGACACTTGAAATCGCTAGGGGCAATGCTGCATGGCACCTTTTGACTATGTCCACATCCCAAAATCCTTCTGACATTGATTGGACACTTCACAACGCATGGCTCACTGCACCGTTTCTGGCAGGTATGACCACATGGGAGCGGCTTCAAGCAAGCCTTGAGGCAATTGTGATCCCTTGGGCTCTTGTAGCAAGGCAGTACCTCTTGGTGGCCACAAGGCAGGAGCTTGGTCACAGGCTCAGAGCACAGCTTGCACCCTTTGCTGCACTCATAGCACCTACCTCTGCATTTGTGGCCACATGGGAGTTGCTTCTCACATGACTTCATGCATGGGACATTGGCGTGCTCCTTATCTGCCACGTGGCAGGTGCGTGGGCAGACATGTCCACAGCGAAGTCTGATGCCACAAGGTTTTGAGCAACCTCCTTCTGGCACTTTGGTGAAATCGGCTGCTGAACTAACCAACGTCTTTGTACTTGGGTGATTAGAGCAAAACAGTGGCATGGCATTACCAAGAAAGCCTCGTTTCTCAACATCTTCAATGATACCTGGCCAAGGGGTGCCATCTGTCTGTCGTAGCATCTCAAAGTTCCCAACAACGTATAAAGCCCACTTGGCTCTAGACAGGGCTACACAGACACGGTTTGCTTCTCGGAGAAAGCCAACATTTCCATTGTCATTACTACGGACGAGAGAAAGCAGTATAATGTCATTTTCCTCGCCCTGAAAATCATCGACAGCAGCTACACGGACACCTTTAAACTCAGTGATTGGCATCTTCCTCTTCAGCTTCAGCAACTGTCCCTTGTACATGGTCAAAACAGTGATCTGGTGATGTTCATACTGGCCTTGTTTGAGTAGATAGCGGCAAAGTGCTACGATGAAATCTGCCTCAAATTGATTTGAGTAACTGAGCAGGTCGTCATCATCCTTTGTGTCTTCCTGGGTCTGATGACTGAGGAAGAAGAGGTTCCTTCCAACACCACTGATGCTTGGATAATGCATCACTGAAGAATGGTCTTCCAGTTCTTCATAGATATGTGGGCGAACCAGGCAAGCAATCTCTGGTCTCATTCGATGCTGTATTCCCAGGGTCACTAGGGGAAACCTGTTATGCGCAAGGCGTTCAAATAGGGAAATTGCCATGTGGTAGTCCTTAACCAGTTCATGTGTGTTTGGCTTTGGCCTCAACTGCTTGTGGTCGCCTATGAGCACCAGCTGCTGTGCTGCAGATGAGAGACAAGAGATGATGTGGGACTCAAGGACCTCTGCAGCCTCCTCTATCACCACAATCTTTGGAGACAGTCTCTGCAGGATGTAGTTGTATTTGGCTGCTCCAGTGGTGGTCATTCCAACAATGTCTGCCTGCTGTAGGAGATGGAAGTCCAACTCATGCTGCCGCCTTTCACGTTCTCTACAGATTTCTTCATACTCTGTAGCAAATACCTGTGCAGTAGTCTTTGTGTTTCGAATGAATTCCTGAGCCCAGTGTTGGTAAAGACGCCATTTGTCTCTTTTATGTAACTTCCAAATGTCCTTGACTCTTTGGGCCTCTCTGCTGGACATAGCCTGATGCTTCATTCCATCTGCTATTCTCTTTTTCTTCTCTGCTGGTTTCAGCTGCTGCACCTTCCAGCCAAACTCACTTGCTGTCGCATGTGACTGAAATTCTTGTTTTGAGGAAGTGCTTTCAATGTCTTCTTGTGTGTGGCCTTTACCCGGTCTTTCTGGTAAGAGAATCTCTTCACCCTCCATAAGTCTCTCATCCTGTGCAAGACGGGCTTCTTCATCAACTTGTACCGTCTCTGCGTCATTCTCCTGATGTGACATAGTCACAGCCTGAAGACCTTGGTGAGTAGCATTCTGAGCATGCTCTACTGAAGCACGGCTCTGTGTATGCGTATGTTCTTGAATGGCCAGCTCTTCTTCCAGTTGCTTTGCAAGCTCCTCTTGTGATGGTGGTTCGCGTGGGGTGGGGAACCACAAGTCAAGCCAAATCTCCAACTCTCTCCCTTGATCTCTGCTGTCATACTGCAGCCACCTGCTCTCCAGCTGGAGTCTGTGCTCCCATTTGATATAACGGAGTATACTCTGATAAGGTAGCAACTTGTCTTCCTCAGATGGTGCCTTCATTGTTATTTCTTCCAGCACTGCTTTCATTGCAAATATTCTTGCAGTCATTTCAGAAACTGGTTTGTAGATGGCAGGGGAAATGGACCGCGTGTCTCTCGCAGTTTGTCTTGCTGCTTGTAGAGAACATGCTTTCATTCTTTCACTCCTGGCACGCCCACCAATTCGAATGATACATGGATTAGTACCACCAATTACCAAACCCTGAATGAATTCCAGAAATTGATCTAGTGCATGGTTAGTGTAGCACACTATCAGAATCGGGTTAGATGCATCTTTGCTCCACTTCACTTTGTTCCTCAACAGTGCCTCAACAATGCGGGTTCCCACATATGTCTTGCCAGTACCAGGTGGGCCCTGGATGATGGACAAGTCTTGAGAGAGGGCCATCTGCATGGCCTTCATTTGTGTAGGGTCAAAGTGAGTTACTTCTGAACTTGGCCAAGATTCAGGCCTGGCGATGTCCACAAATCTGCCAGTTTGGGACCTCCTGTCAATACCCAGGGAGTCATGGAGATCAAATCCGGTGTTTTCAGTAGCCTGAAGGTAGAGAGGTAATTGAATAGCTGTATGGTCACACTCCACAAGGTACTTAGCAAAAGGCATGAGATCAACATTTATCTCTTGCAACTTCTTTAGTACATGGCAGTATGCCTCAAAGTAGGCGGATGATTCAAGCATTACAAACTCTTGGGATGGATCGATGCGAAATCCATCAGTATGGTCTTCAAATTTCACTGTGACACTCCCTTTTTCCAATTGTTTGGAATCTCGGTTAACAACAGTGGCAAACTGTATGCTTTGAAACTTATCTGTAGAGAGGCACAATAGAGCTCCAAAAATGAGTCGTTTTGAGTGGTCCCAGTTAACACGGTGCAGTCTTGACACATCAAACTTCAGCTGAAATCCAAGCCCAGTCATCAGACAAACAGGCTCCAGGATGTGTACTCCAGTGTACACTCTGACACTTGTGTTCCGTTGCTTACTCTCACTAATATAAAGCTTCATGCCTTCTCTCAATGGGAACACAAAATCTTCTCGCAATAGACGAAAATGAACATCTAGGTAGTGGTCCCAATTGATATACCTCCCACTCTTTTTGTTGGCACGCACTTCCTGATTAACCTTTCCCCCCTTGTAGTCCAGTTCATTCCCCGTTGGCAATACAGGTACATTTCGGAAATTACCAAAAGGAAAAGGCTCCTCTCGTGTCTTTGGTGCAACTGTTACCTCCTTCTCCAGTGCATGCGAAGGCTGTGAAATTGCTCTCATTCTATAGTGTTCAAGCTCACTGACCTGTTGCAACAGGTTGCTGTACTGCCTCGGTGCATCCTTAGAAAGTAGCATTAGTGCAAATTTCAGATCACCCAATGGTAGACTGTATGCTGAAGTCTGAGGAATGCGTTCTAGAGCAGCTTGGAAGATTGAGCACAACTTTTTCAGGATATCTCTGTTCTTGTCACGGAAGTCCTGGCTTGCTTCTTGAGGCATCTTCTTTATTGCAAGAGTGGCATGACCCCATAGTGAACCAGCCTCATTAGGATCAAAAAACACAGCCATCAAGATTCCTGCGAACTCTCTCTCTTCACTACGCACTATTTTGTCGAGCACGTGTACAATACTACCAAACAGTTTTGGGTGTATTTTGTTCAATCGTTTCAGAAAAAATTTCAGCTTAGCCTGGTTTTCAAACAAGTGCCTTACCAAAGCATCTGGTGCCAGTTTGGCCAAGTCGTAAAAGTCTTCATACAACCACCCACTGTCACAAGGGGTACTTCCTTTTGCCGATGCGCGGTGCCCCCCACCACCCCGACGGCCGTGATTGTATCCGCCCCGCCCTAGGCCTGGCCCGCCACCTGGCCTTATGTCTTCCACGGACAATAAAGGAGCACGAAGGTGGGGTTGACCAGAGTAGTTACCTTGGCCCATCCTTTGGGCGTTCCTGGCAGCCACGTCCTCAGGGAGGTCAGCTCTCTCCCTGGAACGAGACCTCGCCCTCCTCCCGCGATGCGACCCCCTTCCTCTCCACGGGCGCGAAGGTCGTCCCCTCCCATACAGGTAGTCGCGGCCTCCTTCGGCCATCTCAAACACAAGTGGACCACTGAAAGGGAAGGCATGCGTATAAAAGAGAATGTAAAGTGGCATTTCAGCGTGGTATATTTAATATATTCACCGAAGTAGATTACATTCACCGATCGCTCAATCTGCTATGTACACGTCCACCTACCTGTTCTAGTTGTTATTCCTTGTTGAGAAAGGAAACTGGAATTACCTACTACGGCAACAACGTGACGCTGCCATTGGTTAAGGGCCCAACCCGCGATTGAGCGTCGCGGATGACTCAGCAAAAGTAGATTAAGGGGATTTCCAAGAAGTGGTCGGCTCTCGCGAAATCACGTGCGACGTGATCACATGTCGCACAGTACAACTATAATATAGCTAACCCTTGGTAACCCACAAAACGAATGCGCAAACGCTGATAGATAGCAATAATTTGCATAAACATACACACTAAAGCTAAAACTTATGAACAGGAACAGTTGATGACTTCACCTTGAACAAGCCATTCTCTGCCATTACAATAGAGTCATCACCGGACTCAGCAGTGTAGTCATAAAAGAGTTTCATTTCAGCAAGACCACCGCCACCATTGTCCCGACTAAGGTATCGCTCCAGCTCATGGTGTGGCTTCATAAAGGTCTTCTCTTCACAAGGCAGCCCACTAAAGACAGCCACAGACTGCACACTCCCTCCTAGGTGCTCCTTAACAACCATACGTAGGCCATGCACCGTCTGGGATGCTAGCATGGTGGTCACAAAGTGGACAGGGTGGTCCTCCATTTTGTGAAAGGTTGATAGCACTAGGTGAACACGCACAATCCTGCAATACAAACAGCACACAGTATGCATCAGTCATTTGTTGAATGGAAAGTGTGTGCATTGCACATATATAGGTACAGTACAAAGCAAACAGCTGCTCTCTATTGGTGACTTCAGTCATTCATCATTCCTGGTGAATCTGGAACTTGCTACATATTTACAGTTGCAAAACACATACGTACAAACTATTGCAGTTTAAATGACTTACTTCGGATTAAGTTCCACTGGAGGTTCTGTCTTCAGAATGTCACAGACTGGGCATCTGTAGCTAGTCACTGCAGTGGACGGGATACCACCGGCTGCTACACTACGACTCAGTTTGGGAGTATCTGTGACAGTATTCCCTCCTGCGCCATGATTACTGCTACCATAAAGCATTAACAGCTGGCTTGTTTGTACTACTTCGGCAAAGTCTTGCAGGTTGATCTGCCTCCCACCATCTCTTGCAGTAAAAAAGGCAAGGACTTGCTGCAGTTCTTCCCTGCTGAAGGGAGCCTGAAGGTCAAAGAGACAACCAATGAACTGCACGCTGGTAAGTGTCCCTTGTGAATCCGAAGAACCACCCAAACGACTGCAGAACTGCTGTATCCGGGTGAGGTTGGAGTTGGCCCATAACTGGAAACGCCTCACAAAGTGGTCCGAAGGATCTGGAGGAGGCTGAACCAAGGAACAAAGGCATTGGGTCGATGCATACACTTGAACGCCTGCTGTCATTGGGCATAAGACAACAAAAGAGAAAGGTGTGCGTACATATCTATAGGTGTATATCTATCGCATACGTATGACGCACTACAAATCATAAGTACACACAGCACTGGGATGGGAGGTGTAACGAATTACCGTCCTGCTTTCAGCCTCTTTACTGACTTTGCTGGTACGTGTCTTCTTCCTGTGGCGGAGCATGCGTTCAAATGGCGGTCGATAGAAGCATACACAAACAGCTGTTGCTACTTATGCAACTAACTATGATAGCGACTAAACGACCAACGAGAATTACTATGAAATATTAGTTAATGCAAAGTTAAAACGTCCCCAAAGATACTAGCTAGTCTAGTTCCGTCATTCGAAAGGTGTTTCTTACAAAAGCGGTCCACGTGACCCATGCTCTTGGCTTCACTGTATCTGAAGTGAGATGCACCGTAAACACATGAGAAGTGCTCTGATTATCCACTTTCACCATAGATACTCTATACATCGCAACCTGGACTTAGTATCATTCTTTATATCGTAGTGTAGTGTAACTAGTCACTCACCGTTTACTGACTTTCTTTGACATGCTTTAGAAACCAACACCTTCTCCGTTTTAAGTCAAGGTTGCCATTTTGTCGCGCCGTTACCACAGCAACCGCAGAAGATGGACTGGGTGCATTGCAACGCTTGCCACTACCAACCTAGCAAGGGCAAAAGCTTCTGTCTCACCAACTGTGGCCACATATTCTGTACAGTGTGCTTGAATAAAGGTTAGTGAGCTCCGGGGTTTGTTTATCACCCTAAATGGGATACCAATAAGCTGCAGTACTTTCCCATCCAGCTCAGAAGCAGTGCACTGTTTGCAATGCTCCCTGCAGCACCATACCCCTCACTGCCCAGGTGAGCGTCCACTGTGTTTGTCCATACGTACCAATGTAAGAACATGCACCTTTGCATTTCATGTGGAAGCCATCACATGTTAGCTAGCTATGCAAGGCAGGCTTGGCAGAAGTGACTAGTTATACATTGTAGCTACTAGCCCGCCGGCCATGATATTCAGTGTAACGCTTGTGCTTTGGTAGGATGTGCCATATACAAAGTGCGATGGAGTTTGTGTGTGTGAGTGTGTGTGTGTGTGCGTGTGTACAAGTGAATGTGTGTGTGCGTGTGTGCATTGCATTTTGTATTTATACACACTGCATGTTTTTAATTTGTATGCAGATGAAGCCAGATGTCCAGCAGTATTTTAGTGATCCCATTGAGTCCTTTCGAAAGCAACAGAAGACACTCTTACAAGTCTTGGAGTTTCAGAAAAAACACAGAGATCGTTTTATAAATCATCTGAAGGAGAGTGTAAGTACTGCATGTAGCCACAGCCAAAGCAAAGCGTTACTGTTGACCTGCAAGTGACTTCTGTGTAGGAGACAAGGAACCAACAGTTAATGGAACGGGTCTCCCATCTTGAGAAGTAAGTGGGTTTGTTTTGAATCAAGACCATGAGCCACCATCAGTCTCCATGTTGTCAGCATCGTATGTGGGTGGTACATTGTATCAATGTTACAATGTTAGTTACACTGTATATATACAATATATTCAGTCGGTAATGCATTGCACATCTAGCACTACGCGGAGTGTTTTGTGGTGTTCATGTACGTACTGTCTACATGGCAATGCACTGTGTGTGACACTGCAGAGAGAATCTAGCTCTGAGGACTGAACTGCTTAGGATTTCCAGGGGCGGTGGTGTCAGTGGGCCAATGACAGCTGTGTCCGCAACTCCGGTGAGACTGTCATATTCATAAACACTCACTGCAGAGCTGTTTATTACTAAATGTCCTGCATGGTGTACACTGCATGTGTCATTCATGTGTACATACACAAAAGTGTATGAGCGGACACACTTTGTGCACTGTATTCTGAAGCCCTGGCCTGGTACTTGTGGTTCTGTACCATGGTACGTATGTATTCTTATCTGGAGCACTTCTGTCCTACAGAGCCCTGTATGTGCAGCCAGTGCTGGTACAACTTTGAGGTACGCAAATCACCTTCAACTGCTCACCCCTTATTCACCAATACACCCCAAGGATGCTCACCGTGTTCCTATACAATCCTGGTCCTCTGTGCCCCCTGATTTGCCCCCTGCCCCCTCTCTGTGTGTTCGGCAGGACACAGGGGGAGCCCTATATGGTCAACCATCCAACTGCACCTTCTCCCTCACCAACCTCAAGGGCACAAATGAATGCAAGGATTGGACCAAGTAAGTCACATCCACTGAATGCCAGCAGTAGATCTTAGATAGACAGCAAACGTTTCGAGTTCTCAAGGCTGGCGTTTTGCTATTGAAGGTTGACACAGGTAACATGGTTGCTATGCTATAAATAGCAACAATGAGTCACCCTTTGCACTCAATCTTCAATCCACTCAATTTGCCCATTTCACAAACTCATTCAAACGTGCTACGTACGTGCTGTCCTCTCTGTCATGCAGACCCCTCACCTGCGCACATGGTAGCCCTGACCCCCACTGGCTCACATCCCCCCAGCACACCAATGTGAGTGGGGGATGTGTTTGTGTTGTATGTGTGTGTTGTGTATGTGTGAGGTTTGAATGGAGTGAGTGTAAGCATGCAAATGGGGAGCTCTGACCTCCGCAATGTTTACAGTTGTACTAGGAAAATGAGGACAATAGTCAAATGTGGTGTGGGTAGTACTGTGCACTGTCATTGCCCTTCCATGCTATGTGTATGCAAAACACATGCAGGACTGGATCAAGGAGCGTGCCCAGACAGCAACTGGTACGTTCAATGCTAGAAGCTAGGAAGTCTCATACAGAAGTGTGATTATGAGAATTAGCTGACACTGAAAGAGTCCTTTCAGACATTTGGTTACTCAAATGTCTAAAGGAACAAAAGCCAGCTTGCTCTTACAAGACAGGAATGAATTGCTACGATAGATGCACCTTCATAATATAATTGCATTGTGTCTTTGTTGTGTTCATTGTGAAGGCTCAGAACATTCCACATCAGACACCAAGCGGTCCAAAGAGGATTGTTGTGCGCACACCACCAGTGGATGGGAAAATGGGTGAGTTCACACATATATCATGCACAATGTCAGTAGACCTGCATACGTATGTAGCCAGCTCAAGGAGGAAATGCCTGGACACATGCATCCGTTGCTCCATGCTAAGTTTTATACGTACAGTACATGTGTTGGGATTACTAGAGTTTCCTGTGGGAGTATAGATTAACGGTAACTCTATTCCTTTCCATTACACCAATAAGCTAACCTAATTCTTGCCTCCCTTCACTTTAGTCAGTCTTGCTCCTCTTTGTCATGCAGGTTTCATTCCTCCCAGTAGGACTGCAATGATACCCGGAGCAGCACGACCCCCAGGGCATGTACTGAGGTACCCCCAACACACTGTAATGTCAGACATATTGGGCTAACAGCATAGATACCTTTTCCACACGCACACACACACACGTACTAAGTGCAACCTTTTGTTCTCTCTACCCCCAGCACTAGTATGAGCTCCATTCACAGTGCAGGTGGCAGCCCCTCCCCTCATCACTCACAGTCTCCCATGTGCCTCTCTCCGGCAGCAACAAGGCAAGACTGGTGAACCATGATAGTTTTATTATGTGTAAAAACGTTGGTACAGAAGTTATCACTAAACAGATATATATCCGCGCATTGATTGTATTATGTGCTGGACTACGAATAAGACCACGTGCATGTAAACCAACTGCCCTAGTCACATTGCATGACGTGCCCTTACACCCTCTCTGTATTTGCATTCAGGGCTAGCCCAAGCCCTCGAGGTCAGCCAAGGAGCATGGCATTAGGGACTACACCTCATTTCTCATTCAGTCAAGGTACGTGTCTGACACAAATAGCTTGCATGATGACCTTGTACATACGTACCTGCTTCCCTTTAGTTCATCATAGCATTTCACGTCAGTGTATGTAATGTGTCCCGTGCACATTCTCATCTGTCGCAGTGTCTACTCCAGTCACAAGAGGGCATGTGCTGCCAATGGGTCACATGACTGGCCTCCCTGTGCCCTCTCAAACCACACCAGCGTCTCAGTTTGGCAGGCCTGGGGCAACACGGACTGCTCTGATGTAGCAACAAAGTGAAACCATTGCTCCAGTAGTAATTAACCATGTACATACATGAGTATAACTATATATTATCAAGTTTCAAGTGTTAAGACACACAGCATGCAATACTGCTATAAACATAATGAATGAAAGTAATGAACCGTGAGAATAAACATTATAACTATCATGCATATCTAGTGTAGTAGAGGTTTTATGCATATGAGTCCTGGGATATATACACATTATGAATTATTGTTACTGCAAATACCTCATATGGCAGTACATACACACTGCAGTCACCAAGCACCATGAACCTATCTTCTGGCCATTTACTTGGGGTCAAAGTCGTGCACAGAAATTGGATGGCGAGATACGTATGAAGCAAACTTACTGTAGTACTGAAGTACTGTATACATGTATGTACATATGTATTTATACATATTGCAATCACGACAGTGCCTGGGTGGGGTTACATTGCTATAATTATTATACAATATGAACACAAAATATATACGCACATGTTACATACATGAAGTGTGCTAAGCATTCACGAGCAATGAAGAAACTGGTATAATGTTTGAGCATTGGCCTTTCCCATCACTTCCGCAAGTTCCTGCACAGAAGTATGTAATAAAGCATGAGCACATTGCTGAGCCAAAGGAACCGATACCGTTAGTCTGAAACCTTTGTGCTATATCCAGAAATGATCAGGGGGATAAAGAGATTGCGATTTTGCCATTTTTGTAAATACTGTACGCGGAAAAAGCTTGTGAGTAACATACCAACAAAGCATACAGAGTCCCTGTCTCTGTGAACCCATGCACGTGCTCATGATCATCAAGTGACTGATTATACATACTATACAGTCCATGTGTACGTATACTGCAGATGGTCCATTCTATTTGCCTAGTCCATCTACACATTACATTCACACATGAGAAGCTCAAATTCAGTTCCTCAGTTACCACTGAGGGCAGGCAATGCCACTTGGGTCCTACCAGTACCTCCATGATGCCACGGGATGCAATGTGTACAAGTGTGTTTGGCAGTTTACTTGAATTTATAATGGAACTGTGAAGGCTACGTATGTAGGGACAGTTTGAAAACTCTCTTTGTCTTCCAGTGACCTTGTTGGACAGTTGTTAAGCTCCTGCTGAAGAAATTGTTAAAGCAAATCTAGGGATGCTTTCATTAATGCCTGAAACATGAATTGCTCATCAACAGGTAACTGCAAGACCCTTCCTAACTGCTGTAGACATTCTCTCGTAAAATATCTCTGACAAGCACTGAAAATTACAGATGAAGAGCTCTCAATACTTTGGACTCACACTACTGTGATATGTTGCACAGAACACACAAACATAGCCAAAGACACACACACACATACACGGATGTGTGTACAAAGACCAGCCTAACCTGGACACTTGCACTTGCAATACCTTGGAGGCCTACAGGAGCACAAAGGCAGCGACAGAGAACTACAGTACTACTAGTACCGCATGCACAGCTCCGAACAACTATCAAACCATTGTAGTGCATTGTGTAGAAGTCAGAAGCAGTTGTGGACATTTCAATTTTGGAGCAATTGCCCAAGATACAACTACACCATCTACACACAACCTTGCAGACATGTACTGTACGGTACCATAACAGAGTATACCATACTTAGGCTATTCCGACCAATCAGATTGTAGCCGTCATAGGAGATACTGAGTTGAGATCCCTGTGTGGGCAATACCTCATGTCAGAATGGACTAGATAAAGCATATAGCATAAGGTATGTCCCTGCCAAGAGAGATGTGTCATATACCTATATGACTGTACTTATACTGTGGGTAGAATCTACTCACTGTTAAACTTTTGAAGCAGCTGTTTTCCTGTTGTGCTGCCTGTTCGTGGGAGCAGCTGCACTGCTTGAAGGATGAGAGGGTCAGGTGCAGGCGCGGGCTTGGTGCCCACAAATGGATTGGTGGATGAACTGTGGACCTTCTTAGACTACAGAACACAAGTAGAATGCATGTCAAATAGACAAATGTAATAGTTAGCTCTTTCCATTACAGAACAACACATGTATATACGTAGGTAAGGCGATCACATTGACGTATTAATACCATTTGGGTAATAATCTTTGCTGCTTCTTGTGGCGATCCAACTGGCACCACTCTTAGCTTGTAGTCAAGCACGAGTGATATCTGGAGCTGCTGGAAGTAGGACTCGCTGGATGTGGTGCATTCCACAAGGACAACAACTGTCAAGGTTGACTGCATTTGCAAGGCAATGAGGTGTGCAGACACAAGGTAACTTTAACAAGCTGGACGTCTGATTTAGCACAACAGCCACATGTTTCCAGTCCTGCACACCTTAGACACTTTCTCCAGTTTTCTCTTTGTGGTCTTGTCTTCACTAATGACTGCATCCTGATCAAGGTATACCACACCACACGAGCTGGAAGGGTAGCAGTCCACAAAGTGAAGACTTCCCTCCACAATCAGTGTCACTCCTTCGTCTGCATTGTGGGGAGTCAAGGGGGTATAAACAACTAATAAGACGTGATACAATTCTTCAAGCCATTCGACATTCAATACGCAACGAGCGGTTGTGTACACTACACGTGTTCACCTTTTAGCGCTTCATGGAGAGGTTGCCCCACCAACCTGTCGCTGACAATTATATGACCAGGGGGGACTGAGCAGTAAGGAACCGATCGTTGACTGGCGGGGGTGGAAGATTTGGCAGCCATTTTTTGTAAAGAAAGCGGGATTTGCGGGGAATACCCTACTATTTCGTATTCCGTAGGAAGAAGTAGAGGTTTCCGAGAATGTCAACTTCGGTAGAAGTTCCGGAAGATGTGTTCGCTTGTATAAAAGAAAACTTCTCGGCTTCTACAGTCGGAAACTTTCTTCTGATTGCGCCTTACTGATCGGCTTCTTGCATCGTCTCCCAAACCCTCCGCCTGCAAGACTCACTGGACTGTGTACTCAGAGGCTGTCGTCGTGAGAAGCGTGTTGCGATAGAGCGATAAGGAGTACATTGGGAGAAGTTAGACGGGTGGAATTTAGAAGCCACTCTGACCGCCATTTCTTTACAACGCCTCACTACTTGCCTTTTACTGTGAGTTTGCAGCCATAATCGCACAGTGGGTAGAATCATTCACAGATATCTACGGTTGTGTATATATCTATGGCGAAAGTACATGTGCGGTTGGTTTACTTTTGTGGCGGTTTTACTTTCCAACACAGGTATTACATACTCAGAGCTGCAAGGTTGTCACTGTCCTCTATGCTGTAATTGG
>OX465051.1:3798061-3880561 GCA_949841015.1 Aplysina aerophoba | reverse complement strand
TGGGTGAAGGTATTGAGAATGGAAGGTAACAGGTTGGTTAGGATGGTTATGTTGGAGGCAATGGGATTGAGTGGGAAAGTAAAGTGGATAGAGAATTTGAAGCAGAGTTTGGAAGAGATTGGGTGGATGGGTGTTGGGATGGAGGAACTGGGAAGGCTGTCAAATGGTGAGGTGGTACAGATGTTGAGAGACTGTGTCTGGAGGGCAGTAAAGGAGAGCTGGGCGGTCCAAGCTTAGCAGCACTCTAAGCTGAAAGTGGTGAAGGAGTTGAGGAAGATTCAGTGTGAGGCAACATGTATAGATGTTGAAAGTAAGGCAATTCGAAGAATGCTAACAAAACTGAGGGGGGGAACTGCTGAACTGAAAGTGGAGACGGGTAGATGGAGTGGATTGCAGAGGGAGGAGAGAATTTGCAAGCAATGTTCCCTGGGAGAAGTGGAGGATGAGGCGAACTTTGTTTTGAGATGTGAGGCTCTGTCGGAGGAGAGGAGGAACTTGTTGAGGCATATGGAGTTGGTGGATGGGTGGCAAGATGGAGAGGAAGGAGCTAAGTGGGCGATGATAATATTAGAGCAAGCTTGTATTGATCAAAGAATGGGAAGAGAGCTGGAGAGAATGTGGAGAAGCTGATTTGAAAAGAGACCTGCCCCTCAGAGCTCTAGATTATGATTTATACTTTAGTTGAATTTGAGACATCTTTTGGTGCATTACTATGACACTTCATAGTCACCTGGTACGCACTAGCCAATTCTCACGATAAATTCAGACGTTTCGGTGACTGTACAGCCACCTTCATCAGTGAATGGCCATCAGTGTAAATCAGCCATTCACTGATGAAGGTGGCTGTACAGTCACCAAAACGTCTGAATTTATTGTGAGAATTGGCTAGTGCATACCAGGTGTCTATGACTCATTTACCTAGCCACTCAGGCCTTTACAAATACTATGACACTGTCATGATTTGTCATCCAATTCAGCATGATTCCCCCACCCCACCCCCCACACACCTGCCCACAATTTAGTCATTCTGACTGTGCTGCATGGAGCAATTTGGCCCTAGTGTGCGCCTTGCACACGGTGCACTTAAATATTGGATATTGATTGATTGATTGATCATTCATACAGCAACGTATTGGTTGTTAGTCTGGCCCGCTAGACCCAACTCCCCCCCCCCATTTAGAGGACGGAAAGTTGGGTCTAGCAATTTGACACTTCAGCTCAACCAATGAAATCGCCGGCAACCGAAATCACACCGCCAATTATCCCGGTTTATCGCTCCGCGGCGATTATTGAGTGTGCCTGGATGTGTGCGTAGAAGAGCGACGATGGCCACTGCTGCAGCAGCACCTTCCCTTAAGTCCTTGTTACAGTCGACGGAACCCACGATCCTGAACGAATGCCTCAGCACAGCAGCGCAGACACTGGGCTATACCATAGACACACGAAGGAGTGTGTCTATGGCTATACGAACCTGAAGCCCGAGCAGCATCGCGCCGCGGCCGAACTGCTCCGCGGCAAGAACACCTTCGCTACTAGATCACTGCAACACTTGCAAACAAGGACTATGGCGTTGCCTGGTAGTTTCAGTGAAATCTAGATGATTTCATCCAGCTTCCGACTGAGAGTAGTGAACGTGTACGCCTGAGAGACTCTTCTCTCCTTGTGTGGTATGGAAGCGGCAGCGCAGACGCAGCACGTTGTTTCTAAGCGACTACTTGGTTCCGACATCTGCCCCCCCCCTGGCTAAGCGAGCGAAATTGCAACTCGCCGTATGTAGCTAAAAACACCCTAGGCAATGATTGCACAAGGTGTGAAATTGACAATGGTTGCTAGATCCTACTTCCGCCGCGGCAAAAGCCGCGGCGAGAAGTTGGGTCTAGCAGGCCAGACTAGTTGGTTGTAGGCTCGTTTATAGGTGTCAGTTCATGCTGACAACAAGAGGAGTAAAAATGTTTCCCACCAAAACCAGCAGAGATGTAGGGATGGAGCACCTGATCAAGTAACTGTATGAAAAACCCATCCAGTGGAAAAAGTATAGAAACAAGGAGGGGTATGCCATGACATTCTAACAACCCAGGTCAACATTCGCCAGCTTCAAGGAATGTTGGATACATACTTCACCATCAATCCCTACATCTGGCAACTTTAGATTTGCCTAGTTAGGCTACTGTTTCAGGCAATATGCTACTCTGCCCTTTATTAGTGAAGCTACTGTACAGCAGTCTGAAGTCCAGTGCACCCACTTTCATGCCTCAACTTTACTCTAAAGTGTTTGACAGCACAATTTACAATAATGCACCCAGTCATGCAAGGGACGTGCATTCAATTGCCATGCAAGAGCAGCCTGTGACCATGCATTCATCATTTAAATGTGTGTGTATGTCAGGAATTACTTACCTGCATAACATACTATCATAAAACACAATTGTAATATCTTGAGACGGTGGCTAAACTCTCAAAGTGGTTTATTGAATACTTTCACTCAGTTGTTAGTTAGTAGCAATTGCTACTGCAGCTACGTATAAGCAATTCACCTGTGAGTATGATGTGTTAGGAAATGTGATATCACCAGCGAACATTGTGGACCTCCATGTCTGTTCCATGCTCTGATAACAATGAATGTAATCCATATACAGAAGCTGCAAACGCTTGCCTAACCTCATGCGCATCTCTCAGTGGAGGCATATCATATACTGACTTAGCTAAAATTGTTGCCAGATGTAGGGATGATGAAGTATATGGATCCAATGGGCTTGAAGCTGGTGAATGTTGACCTGGGTTGTTAGGATGTCATGGCTTTCCCCCCTCCTTGTTCCTATACTGTTTCCACCGGTTAGGTTTTCCATGCAGCTACTTGATCAGGGGCACCATCTCTACTGGTTTTGGCAGAAAACATTTTTACTCCCCTTGTTTTTGTCCTTTTTATGGAGTGCCAACTGCACATCATGAAGGTTAGATATTTAATTCTTGGAACACAAGCCACATGCATGAAACTTTCGCTGCAAGCACACAAGCATTAGAACACATGTACAAATATGACAGTTTCTGATTGACTACACAGCCATGCATATTCAATGTGTTCAGCTTGCATTTTTAAATGTAGCTAACTCCCATAGAAATGGCTCAGGCACAAACTGAAGGGAATGGCCATGACCCACACAAGCCCCCCAGACACTGAGTAAATAACTCCAGCCACTTGGCAGACTATTCCAGCCACAGAGTGGATCACTCCAGCCGAAGAGTGAATTTACCCTAGCACAGTGTGCGTAAGCACAGCCACAAGGAGCCATTTTCGTAATAACCTCGAATCGCTCACTAATACACAAAGGAATACAGTTGGGCGAAAGCCACACAGTTCCGTGGTTATATCGTTTTCATACTCCTCAGCGTTTGTGCACTACAGCGTTGGGAGTAGAAGAATTAGCAGCAAAGAAAAAGATAAAGACAAAATGCGGAAAATGTCATGGACGTTTTCTACGCGCTGGCGTGTTTTCGCATGAAAGAACAGGTATCATTGTCTTCTGTGTAGTGCGCACCTTCGCCTCGACGGTTCTATTCACCCAGTTTCCACTCTGTAGAATGCTAGTGCTGTTTTTCCATTGTATTATAGTATACAAACAACCACCACCATCCCTACATAGACAGCACTACTGTGCTGTCTGATATAATTGACCTGTGGTACTGTATATACTTGTAGCGGTTAGGGTGGATTAAGTATGGGATTCCGTACATACACATCGGCAGCTGAAGACCAATGTCATGTTGAACCAACAGCAGGCCTCTGTTACTCTCACTCTTTAGTGTGTCCTCTCTTTACCACCAGCTAGTGTTCCCTAAGTCTGACCTTCAGAGTCCTTTTTATCATACGTAGGTTTTGTTACATTCTTTTTGTGGGAGTGTACATGAGTGTAGCAAAACCTATACATTTGGTGAGAGAAGTGTGGATAGGATTTGAAACATGATTCTTGTAGCTCAGAAGGCCAATGTCATGTTGAACCAACAGCAACTGCTCCATAAATTGAGTTATCTGTTTGAAACACCCTGCAACTGGTATACATTAGTCATATAGTATATATTAACAGTTGTCTTTGGTGTAGAAATTTACTGTCAGTGGGTTCGTCAACACAACTATGAGCCTATCCAGCATTGCACTGTAATTATTTGGCTATTCAACAACACAGTGTATTTTGTATGCTGTATGTTGCCTTCTTAAGCCTTGATGTTTGCTAAACAGTTAAGCGATGAATGCTGTTTAGTACCAGAGACAGTGCTGTTACATACACCATACTGCTTACAGCGTCAGCTTGAGTTTTTCTAGTGCATGATCATGTGATGTAAACATTTTTAGCATTTCTGTAGCAGGGACAAGTGCATGGCGTATTCCAGGGGATGCTAATAGCAGTGATCTTGGTCAGCCTTGAGCATATCTGTCTGCAGTAGATCACGCCTACATTACATTTTTGTACTTTATATTTCTCATGTTTGGTTTCCTTAATTAATGCACATTAAATTATTATCACATGCATGTGTCAGAATTATGTACACAGCAACATGTTAGTGTTGTTTACTATGTTGTACACTTTAGAGGCCATGCTTACCAAGCAGTAATGGAGGGAGCTGTGGAAGGAAGGTATGGAGGGGATGGCCACCAAGGCACTGTAGGTCACAGTCATGGCCATCGTGGTAGAGGCCGTGGCAGAGATCGTGGCAGATCATTTGGTAGAGGTCATGGACATTTCAGGGGTAGAGGAAGGGGTGGTCAAGTGCACAATTCAGGACATTATGTTGAAGATGGTATTAGTCACAGTGAAGCCAAAGAGTTGTACCCTCATCGAGGGAGGAGTAATAGGGGCCGTGGAAGGGGCAGGGGCTGGCAGAGAGGACACCATGAAGGAAGTGCATTGGACATGCCTTTGTCTTATCATAGGAGGACCCGGGCCAGGGGTAGACAAAGCTTCAACTTTGTTGTTGGGCCTTCACATGCTGAGTCTCTTTCTTGGATTCAGAGCTTAAAGGGCTTAAGCAGTGATGACCTGGTGGATGCAGTTGAGAATGATTTGAAACGCTTTCAAACATTCATCAACAGTGATTGCAAAGTTGACTTGAAAGAGATGTCGACTGTCATCAGTATTCTGGTGCAGTTGTCACAGTGTTCTGAGGACAAGAGGGAGGCTGCTAATCGAATCTTGGCAGAATGCATCAGCGACAGATGTGAACAGTTTCATTTGCAGCTGCTACGTTCAGTCCAGCAGGTAGCCCATAAACAGGACAGACACACTGTCAACTATGTCCTCCTCCTGGTGAATCTGTGTTGTGCTTTATTAGACCAGTTTCACTACACAGCAATGACTGTTCTGCCAGTTATGGACATACAGCGTGAAGTGCAAGTCCTAATCAGTGGCTATCCCAGTGAGGCCAAACTTGAAACGGCAGAGAAAGAACTGAGTGTTCGAATTAATCAGATTGCAACCAGTGGGTGTGATTTGGGGCAAGCGAAAGGTAAACTCCTTCATAGGCATTCCCAAGAAGAAGAAGAAGAAGAAATGTACTCCTTCTCAACTACAAGCATTCTGCCAGAGCCAGATGAGCTCAGGTCACGCGAAGTTCCCAAACTGACTCCAAACATCATTGAAGGGAAGTACAAGTCGTGGGACCACTACTATGATACTCAATTTCATTTGCTAAGAGAGGACTTTGTTGCCCCGCTGCGTCAAGGCATTTGTGATTACATAATGGGTCTGCGTGGACGAGACCTTCAGGATGTACGAGTGTACAATGGCATTCGAATTATAGAACCAAGATTTGATCGCCAAGGAGTCAGCTACCGCATTCAGTTTGAAACTGACAGGCTGAAGTATGTGAAATGGGATCGTACTAAGCGCCTAATTTATGGATCTCTTGTCTGTTTGTCCAATGATGGCTTTACGAGTCAAATGGTATTTGCCTCAATCTCCAACAGAGACCCGGAGGCACTTAAAAAAGGTTTTATTGACATTAAGCCAGAAGGGGATTCAGCCTTTCTACCCTGGAATACCCAGCAGGAATACACCATGGTGGAGTCATCCGCCTACTATGAGGCTTATCGCCACATTTTATCCAGTTTGCAGAATGCTGAGGTAGACACAATGCCCTTTAAGCAGTACCTGGTGGATGTTGACTGTGAAGAAGTTGGTCGGCCAACTTACCTTAACCGTCGTGGTATCCCATCTGTTTATGATCTGTCTTCTTCCTTAAATTGTGCAAGTACTTCAGTTGTGTTGACTGACAATGACTCCTGGCCAGACGCATCAAGCACACAACTTGATGGCTCTCAGATGGAAGCAATGAAGATGGCACTAACCCAGGATGTTGCTCTAATTCAGGGGCCTCCAGGCACCGGGAAGACATATATGGGGATCAAGATTGTGGAGACATTAGTGCAAAACCGCAGTAGTTGGGACCCTAGTCTTTCTTCTCCCATTTTGGTAGTATGCTTCACTAACCATGCTCTAGACCAGTTTCTGAATGGGATCCAGCAAGTGCGAATAATGGAGAAAAGTTGGCTCCCTGATCAATTACGTCCGCAGCGAATTCGCATTGCTCGTGTAGGTGGAAGAGCTGATGAAAGTATGAAACAGTATGCACTCAAGAATCTTCGAAGAGGGATTATTCCAGAGGAGGAATTCAAGGCACTGCGGAGTTATAGGGATGACTTAGACGAAGAAGGGAAAGAATTATCTATGCAAATTGCTATGCTGGAGCACAACTATTCTGACATTCTAAGCGTACAACAACTGGCTTCTGTACTTTCTGTTGCGCACCACCAGCAACTCTGGAACGCCTGTGAGCCCTCTCCTATTGACCCTCCTAATCTTCACCTCTTGCTATGGTTAGGCTTGCATGAACTAAATGTCCCTGACCAACAGATAGCTTCAGGAGGTCGAAATGCAAGTAATGAGAGTATGAAAGATGAGAATGTTGATGATGCTATGCCACATGACAATGGTCAGAAAGGTAAGTCTGTTGTAAGGCAGGAGCTTGAGGAAACAGATGATAGTCCTGGAGAAGATCTTCCTGCAGCAAGGCAGGCAAATGTTGAGAATCCCTATTCAGAGGCAAGTACCCAACTTGCTGGTGTTCATACTGATGTGAAGCTGGAAGGTAGACCTGACATTTCTGTTTCGGGGGCTGAAATGACAATGACTGATGATGAACAGATTGTTGATGTTCAAGATGAGCTAGAACTGGAACGTGATCTACAAAGACTATACTTTGGGGGGGAAGAGGTGCAAGATTCTTGGCGTGAACACAGCCACTGTAGAGCAAGCCCTACAGTGACCTATGGTGACAGTGACATACCTGATGGAGAAGAACTAATTGCTGTTGAAGATGAAGTAGCACTTGAACAGGATTCACGGATGATTGACTATGGAAATGAAGATAATGAGTTTGAGTATCAGCTCAGTAATGAAACTGATTATAGACGTCTTAACCATGACTGTTTGGAGCCTTCTCAGTATGAACGTACCTCAAGACCTGTTAAAGACTACAAGAAGAAGAAGGACAAACTTGTGCGTTGTGTACCATTGACTGAAGCACAAGCTGACAAGATTACTGACATCTATAACCTCCCGGAGAGGGTACGGTGGTCCCTCTACAGATTTTGGCTGGAAAGGTTGAAAACCAGGGATATTTCTTGGCAGTTTGTCCACTTTAACAATCTCTGCAAAGAATATAGAGACATGGATCAGGAACAGGACTCTTATGCTTTGGAAAGAGTCCATGTGATTGGCATGACAACTACAGGGGCTGCCAAGTATCAACATATTCTTCACATGGTGAAGCCCAAGATTGTCATTATAGAGGAAGCAGCTGAGGTACTGGAGTCTCACATTGTCTCCTGCCTCACAGCCAGCACCCAGCACCTCATCCTCATTGGAGACCACCAGCAGTTGAGGCCAAAGCCCAATGTGTATGAATTGGCCAAGAAATACAATTTGGACATTTCACTGTTTGAGAGGCTGGTGAGGAATGACTTCCCTCGTGTTACGCTAGAGATTCAGCACCGCATGAGGCCTGAAATTGCAGAACTAGTACATCCTCTGATCTACCCTGTTCTTAAGAACCACGAGTCTGTGTGTGGCTACAGAAACATTAAAGGAATAAATGGCAACATGTTTTTCATTGACCACTGTGAGTTAGAGAAGCCCAATGATGAGCTGCGGAGCCACTCAAACATTCATGAAGCTAAGTTCTTGGCTGCCTTGTGCAGGTATCTCATTCGACAAGAATATTGTCCTGAACAAATTACTGTCCTTTGTGCGTATACTGGCCAGCTGTTTGAGGTACGGAAGCACATGCCCAGAAATGAGTTTAATGGCGTGAAAGTGAGAACCCTGGACAACTATCAGGGAGAAGAGAATGACATTGTGCTGCTCACTCTAGTGCGAAGCAACACTGCCAAAAGGATTGGATTCCTGAGGGCAGAACACAGAGTGTGTGTAGCACTGTCAAGAGCTAAAATGGGCTTCTACTGCATTGGCAACTTTCAGTTGCTGCGAAAGGAAGGTGAGATTTGGGAGAACCTAGTACCAATTTTGGAACAGAAACAAGTGATTGGGCCAGCACTCACACTGCGTTGTGAGAATCACCCAGATACTGCTACAGAGATTAGGGCAGCAGAAGACTTCACTAAAGTGCCCGAGGGAGGGTGTTCCTTGGACTGTGGTGTGCGACTTGACTGTGGACATGCATGCAGACTAAAGTGCCATTCATATGACCGAGAGCATGAGAGGTACCGATGCAGAATGATCTGCCCACACACTTGTGGAGCGGGTCACGGTTGCCCGTATCAGTGCCACCACCCTAAGCCGTGCTCCCCATGTAAAGTGCAGGTGGAGAAGGTGATCCCAAGCTGTGGGCATTCCCAAACCATGCATTGTCACAAAGACCCTGGAGACATAGACATACTATGTAGAACGGTGATTGTTGTCACTTGTGAACGAGGTCATGATGTGCGTAAGAAATGTTTCAAGAAGAATGATCCATGCAAAGAGTCAGTCTTTGCTACTCTTCACTGTGGCCACTCACAAGCTATCAAGTGCTATGAAGATCCTGGTCAGGTTGCCTGCAAAACCCATTGTGAACGTCTCCTGCAGTGCGGTCACCAGTGTCCCAGAATGTGTGGAGAGACATGTACCACAGTATGTCGTGAAAGAGTAGACAAAATCGGATTGTGCGGACATACTTTGAACGTGATGTGTCATCAAAATGTGTTGTTACGTGTTTGCCCTCAGGCATGTAGTAAGACTCTCAGATGTGGGCACAAGTGCCCAAGAACATGTGGAGAACCTTGTGAGAGTAGATGTCAGGTGAAGGTGGAAGTGAAGCTAGACTGTGGCCACTCATACATGAAGACATGCTCATCCACTAGTGATGTACGTTGCTGTGAGGCAGTCAAAAAAGAGCTCTTGTGTGGTCACATTGCAGTCATGCCTTGTGCACAAGATCATACTCATTTTGTGTGCAATGAAACATTAATTTACAAACTGCCCTGTGGACATATGAAGAAGCTGATGTGTTCAGAGAAGGATTCTTATCAATGCACAGAAAGAGTCAAAGTCAAACAGCCATGTGGCCACTCTGTGCAGACAAAGTGCGCAGAACGGAGCAAAGCCATTGTTTGTGCCTATCCCTGCCAGTGTGTTCTAGCTTGTGGTCATCCTTGCCCTGGGACCTGTGGGAAGTGCTTTATGGGTCGACTGCATGTACAGTGCTCACAAAGGGTGATGCTTATCCTACCTTGTGGTCACTTCAGCCACATGAGGTGCAACGAACAATATGGTAACTACCGCTGCAAGGCAAAATGTGAATTCAGCTGCCATCATCGTGTTTGTCAACAGGGTAAGGTGCCTTGTGATGGGGTGAGTTGCCCCAGCCTGTCCTGCAGCCAGCCTTGCTCCTGGTCCTGCCCTCATGTCCAGTGTGAGAATGCATGCAAAGAGCTGTGTGGTGTGCCACCATGTGACCAGCCCTGCCCAAAGCCACTACGCTGCAAGCACCCATGTGAGGGGCTCTGTGGTGAGAGGTGTCCTGCAATATGCAGGCAGTGCAGCAAGAGAAGAAAAAAGAAGTCAAAGTCTCAAGCACAAATGGGACATCCAGTGACAAAGGATGAAAGCTGCCGTTTTATTCAGCTGAGATGCGACCACATATTTGAGGTGCCTCACCTGGATCGGTACATGCGTGGCACTGCAGTTTCAGGGGAGAAGAAAGTTAGCATTAAAGTCTGCCTGAAATGCCACAAGCCGATTTATGGCATTCACAGGTATCATGACATAACAAAGAAGACAATGAAGCTGCTTCACTCAATAGAGATTGAGCGAAGAAGGCATTTGCAGCTTGAGCTGCAACCTCCTGCCATTCCCCACTTCCTCTCAGCAGCCCGGATGAATTTGATCAAGCAATTAGCACACAACCCTAATGAGGCTAGTCGTCTGAGTCGCAGCCAGCACCTACCCCTGCCGGAGCCTCCACATGGTGTAGTTGTGGGTCATGTGTTTGGTGCTCAGCAGTGTGATATAATGAGTCACCTGATTGGCTATATGAATGTGATTCTGAATGACCTGATCATGGATTCTGAACCTGTGATTCTCAAACATGTGGGATCCGACCTTCTGACTGAGCTGCTGACAAGTTTCTATCGCCTCAATGTCTTTCAGTGGCCAGGAACACCTCAAGGTGTTCATGACTGGGTGAAGGAGACAATCCGTCTGCAGCTTTTGATCTGCCTCCTCATTTGCAAGCTGCAAGCAAACAGTAGACGCAAAGACTTACCACTACCTGTGCTGAATCAACTACAGAAGACTCTGTGTGAGCCCCCTAGGGCGAAGGGTGCTGCCGCTGGTTGTGGTGCTCTGTCTCTCCAAGCTCTCCAGCAGGTTCAGGATAAGTTGGTCGACATTTCCCCTGGTCACAAGATGACACCGATTGCGGATATCAAGCTGCCAAGATTTAGCAGCACTGAGTGGTACGAGTGCCAGAGGGGCCACCTCTACTGTAAGTTTACAAAGAGTGAACTCAAGATTGATATCTTCCGCCACCTTCAAGACAGCTGTCCTGTGTGCAGCAATGTGCAGTTTGAGCATTACTGCACCATTGTACCTAAGTAACACTGGAGCTATTCTGATGACTTCATCACAGTTGAACACACATATAAACATCTGTACTTACTGGAGATGCCCTGCATGAACTACTGTAGTGTAGCTAGCTTTAGCTTACACTATCTAGACAAGTGCATATGCAAGCATACAATATACAGTACTATTAATTATCATGCAGTGTGAGTATGTTGCCTATGCATACTATACGTATATAGTTTGCTGTCACTCAGAAACATGCAACTGACATTAACTTTGATTATTATTCTGATTTTGTATGTATGACAGTACATCATACACGTATGTCTGTATTTTCAAACCATTATAATTGCTTCTGGCGTGCATATTATGTCATATTAATATTTTATATGTGCAAAACTACCTATATTGTATATAATATATAGCAAGAGTGTTGTCCTTTCAACAGTAGCTGCAATTATATACTCCACTTACACTAGCTCCTAGTGGTCATCAGACTGCAATAAACAGTATGCCATGGAGTCTCAGTTGCTACAACAAATTCATTCCAAGAAGCAATGTCAGTGAACTATTGCCCGTTGCACCTGCTTTGAGCTGTTCCTTGTGCCAACCATATGAGAACTGGTGCACAAACATTTCTAACTGTGACTTCCCAGTTGTAAACAAGTGAGTTCAATTGATTTCTCATATGAGAAATACCTTCCACACTAATGCAGTGGACATCTAGTTGTTGTTGCTTTGTACTCGCTCCATGTGTACACAAAGACATTCCTAATGGTGACTTGCCAGTCGTAAACAAGTGAGCTCAATTGATTTCTCGAGGTACATACCTTCCTCACTCATGCAGTGGACATCTCCGTATGTACTGTAGCTTGCTTTGCACTACACCATGTGAACAGTCAGCAAGGTGGTGCATGACTTCATGTGTGTGTTGTATGTGAGGACCCGCACATACGTACGTATGCATATGTGTTCGCCTGTGTATGTATAATATAGCATATATATAGCAGTGTAATTTGATGAAAGTTCTTGTACAGCACTAGCCAAGCCAAAAATGGATGCTTGAAATTTGTCAATGATCAAATGTTTTGATTCCAATCCAAGAGTCGTCATCAGTGGTGAGGATCTGCCTACAAGTGAAGGACTTTTATATGTGTTATCCTATATATAATGGAGCTAAGCCCGAGAATCCGTGTTCCGTATTCTTAGGAGCGTTTAGCGGTTTGCTACGCGAAAACGACGACCTTCCTTATGCAGCACTTCGGCCTACCTCCATTCGACTCAGCCGTGATGCGAAAACAGCCACACCCGGCGCCGGTGCTGAGAAAATCGGGGTAGAGCCGTTGCGGCCGCCATGTTTTCCGGATAACGACGCCATCTTTGTCAGAGGTCGCGAGGTGGCGCGAAGTGGCAAATGCAAAGGCGCGCGGACGCCAGCAGTCAACTATGCCCAAGAGACAGGGACCGCGCAACCCACAGGCAAAGTCCGCGAAACGCCCTTGCTTCGGGATGACTTTGCGATTTTTCACTACGTGCCGGTCTCCAAGATCGCCTACAGCGGAGCCTGGACGTTCAGAGGATCATCTAGACAGCTGTCAGCAGCAATTGGCACGCGGTCAAGACTGACTCCCACCACCGAACCTTGCCTAAGCGCAAGCAGCAGCGCTCCCAAGACTGTTGCGCGAAGAGACTTCGTATGAGACAGCTGTCAGCAGCAATTGGCACGCGCTCAAGACTGACTCCCACCACCGAACCTTGCCTTAGCGCAAGCAGCAGCGCTCCCAAGACTGTTGCGCGAAGAGACTTCCTATGATGTTGCGTACTTGCAGAGGAAGGTCACTGATGGGTACAAAACCCTTAACCACCAGCAGCGTGTTGTTTTTGATGCAGTTCTTGCATCAGTTGCTGACAGGAGTGGGCACATCTTTGCGTTAAATGCATGCGGGGGAAGTGGCAAGACGTATACCCTAAATCTCATATTGGCAGCTGTCCGAGCTCAGAAGCAGGTAGCACTTGCCACAGCCACATCAGGGATTGCCGCTACTTTGTTGGACAGTGCCTTTGTTGATCAGTGAAGACTCAACATGCTATATTTCAAAACAAGACAGTACAGCAGAACTCTTCAGGCAAGCCTCACTTTTGGTCATAGATGAAGTGACAATGGGCCATCGCCACATCTACGAAGCCATTGACAGAACTCTGCGTGACATCCGGGAGAATGACAGCATGTTTGGCCAATTGACCGTCGTATTTGCAGGAGACTGGCGACAGATTCTCCCTGTTGTGCACCATGGCCAGAGGGCAGACATGGTGGATGCATGTCTCAAGAAGTCATACATTTGGCAACATGTACGACCACTGGAAATGACTACTAATGTAAGGGCAGAGAAAGCAGGCAAAAGTACTCAGGCTTTTGCACAATTCCTATTGAGCGTTGGAGATGGCAAGTTTCCGATCAATCATGATGTGGGACCTATGAAAGTTGCCTTGCCAGTACATTTGCTCCTTAAGTCCAACAGTCTCGATGATTTGTGTCACTTTGTGTTTGAGCAGCTGGAGACAAACTATGACACTGCAAGTTGGCTTTGCTCCAGGGCCATTCTCTGTCCCACGAACGCTGATGTTGATGAGGTCAACAACTTGATGATAGAGCACTTTCCCGGTGAAGCCACAGAATACAAGAGTTCTGCTTCTGCTACAGACAATGAGCACCAGTATCCCATTGAATTTCTTAACAGCTTAACTCCAAGTGGCCTTCCACCTCATCGGCTTCTCTTGAAGAAGCACGCCAGTGTTATGCTGCTACGAATTTAGACCCCTACAATGGCCATGTCAATGGTGCCCGATATGCCATCAGGGCATTACACAGGCATGTCATTGTAGCTGTTGTGGCTACTGGAACACATGCAGGGAAAGGGATCTACCTCCCACGAATCCCCTTTGTGCCAACAGTCAGCCACTATCCATTCCAGATGAAGCGGAAACAGTTTCCTGTGCATGCAGCATTTGGAGTAACTTGCAACAAAAGTCAACTTGCACAGGCCTCTATTTTCACATGGCCAACTTTATGTTGCACTCAGTCGAGTAGGTGCACCACACCGTCTTAAAGTTCTAATTAGAAAACAAACCCATGACCATGGCATGCATTACACTGACAATGTAGTTTACCCTGAAATTTTATGACAACCATTACAGTGCATGTCTTTTTTATCCTATTTTGGACATGCAGGGTTATGTTGTTATTTGCCCTGTTTGAATAGTTCACTCCGTGTCAGTCTGCATGAAACACAGAAACTGGCTTTTGACCTACTAGCGTCAGATAAGCCACAGATGATGTACTGGGACCCACACAGCCGTTGTCAATGTTCTGGCCCCCAAGCAGCCATCGTCGATGTGCTGGCGTCGACACGCTGTCGCCGGGCAGCCTTCGCCGGCGCGCCATAGCAGAGAAGCCCGCCGAAGGCGGGCTTTCTTGCTAGTATATATAATTATATATACATGCGTGCAAACTACTTTGCCCATGTAACTACACATAGATATCTATATAATATAATATTATGTAAAAGCTCATTCTTGTCTATATGCTAGTGTTAGTAATGCTCCCTATATAGTTCGGAATGGTTCCTTCACTGACACAAACTATTTTAACAGCCAAAAGCACTTCACTACAACGTGTGGCACAGTCATGCACTATAACCAAAAAAAGGTAAGATCACATGACTAATGAATCTAATTACAGCAGCAGTTGTTTACATGTCTGTCCTGCATAGTTCTGGTAAGAGTGCTCTATTCAACAGCTAGTGATGATATATATAAGCAATGTGCACGTGAAGTGTCTGTCATGCACGTGAACTCTATTCATGCTGGTATATATAGATGACTGCAAGACGTGCTTGCATGTGCACTCATGATATTCTCATAATTGCAACAGATCTGTAAAAACTGCTACAGATATATAGTTGCTCGCTGATGCTATAAACATGCAGCTGCATCGTGTCAAATAGCTACATGCGTACATATGTATACAGACAGAAAGTGTATATACCCAGCTGACCTCCTGGAGGACCCACTGGTCCATGGGAGCCATCACGGCCATCTCTCCCTTGTTGCCCTGGTATTCGGATCCATCCCTTCCAGGCAGTCCAGGGAATGAGCAGGAAGAGCTGCAATCTGCCTCCACCCCAAAGTGAAGGAGCACTACAGCGCCAAGAATGGCAAGGTTGATGACGCTAAAGTGGTTAATTCTTATGCTGTAGAAAAGTATTTGCAACTTGTACCACAGCATTTCTGCAAGTGCTTTTATACTGCACTACCACAAATTCTCCACATTCCACAGTCTCCTCCCACCACAGGACAGTACTATATGCATATAAATAGGCATAAAAGCCACATCTTCCTTGTCCATGAGGTGTGAAGTCCTAGCCCGTATGCAGGTTAGACCTGCGTAGGCAATACATGAGAGACTAATAACTATCTAGCTTGGATATATGTCACATAGTCACATAGCCTAGTCAGCAGGTGGAAAGTGGCAGTCTGCTAGCTGATGCTGTCTTCATTTGGAATGAAACCTGTGTGACTCCACAATGCCTATGGACCACATCTGTATAATCTGGGGTCAACGCCCTGGCAGCTGGCAAAGTGTCCCATCAATAACATAATATGTGTACAAGAATGAGCATGTAGTGATATGGGTCCATGCATACATGCACAGTACACGGAGCACACATGCATGAACATGCGCACACTCTCATACACATGCGAACACATGCAGACAGAGTCATGGTATTCACCATGCTGACTGTTCACATGGAGCGAGTACAAAGCAACAGTGACTAGATGTCCACTGCATGAGTGTGGAAGGTATTTCTCATATGAGAAATCAATTGAACTCACTTGTTTACGACTGACAAGTCACAGTTAGAAATGTTTGTGCACCAGTTCTCACATGGTTGACACAAGGTACAGCTCAAAGCAGGTGCAAGGGGCAATAGTTCACTGACATTTACAGACATTTCACTTGTCACTAGACATTTCAAGCATCCATGTTTGGCTTGGCTAGTGCGGAACAAGAACTTTCATCAAACTGTAATAATGTCAACACTGCTACGCTCATATTATACATGCACACACAGTGCACAGGAACACATATCTATATGCATGTGTGCTGGTCCTCACACACAACACACATGAAGTCATGCACCACCTTGCTGACTGTTCACATGGAGTAGTGCAAAGCAAGTTACAGTATGTTCATAGATGTCCACTGCATGAGTGAGGAAGGCACGTAGGTCTCATATTATGAAAAATCAATTGAACTCACTTGTTTACGACTGGCAAGTCACAGTTAGAAATGTTTGTGCACCAGTTCTCACATGGTTGACACAAGGAACAGCTCAAAGCAGGTGCAAGGGGCAATAGTTCACTGACATTGCCTTCTTGGAATGAATTTGTTGTAGCAACTGAGACTCCATGGCCTATTGTATATTGCAGCCTGATTACCACTAGGAGCTAGTGTAAGTGGAGTAATTGCAACTACTGTTGAAGGTCAAGGTCAAGGTCAGGTTTGCTTCAGGTTTTGCAGAGGTTTCAAGAGCTTCTTGCAAGTCTCAGTTGCTACCACAAATTCATTCCAAATGAAAAGCATTTTTACTCTCCACTTGTTATTATAGATTTTGTATGTATGACAGTACACATCATACACATATGTCTGTATTTTCAAACCATTATATTATTTGTTTCGGGCGTGCATATTTTGTCATATTAATATTTTATATGTCCAAAACTACCTATATTGTATATAATATAGCAAGAGTGTTGTCCTTTCAACAATTGCTGCAATTACTCCAATTACACTGCTAGTGGGTGTCACAGGCTGCAGCATGCACCATGGAGTCTCAGTTGCTATATACAACAAATTTATTCCAAGAAAGCAATGTCAGTGAACTATTGCCCCTTGCACCTGCTTTGAGCTGTTCCTTGTGTAAACCATATGAGAACTTATATACACAAACATTCCTAATGGTGACTTGCTAGTCGTAAACAAGTGAGCTCAATTGATTTCTCATAATATGAGAGGTACGAACCTTCCTCACTCATGCAGTGGACATCTAGTCATTGTTGCTTTGTACTCGCTTCATGTGTACACAAAGACATTCCTAATGGTGACTTGCCAGTCGTAAACAAGTGAGCTCAATTGATTTCTCAACGTACGTACCTTCCTTACTCATGCAGTGGACATTTCCGTATGTACTGTAACTTGCTTAACACTCCATGTGAACAGTCAGCATGGTGGTGCTGACTCCATGTGTGTGTTGTATGTGAGGACCTGCAGTGTCATACGTATGCATGCGTGTTCTCCTCTGCACTGTGCGTGCACATGTAATATGAGCATATATAGCAGTGCTGACATCATTACAGTTTGATGAAAGTTCTTGTACCGCACTAGCCAAGCCTAAAATGGATGCTTGAAATTTGGGGAAGAAATATAAACCAACACTGGAGACCTTTTCCCACCCCACCTTGCTTCCATCACAAGACATGCCCTGGCTATTATAGTCAGGCAATGTCAGTGAACTATTGCCCCTTGGACCTGCTTTGAGCTGTTCCTTGTGTCAACCATATGTGAACTTGTACACAAAGACATTCCTAATGGTGACTTGCTAGTCATAAACAAGTGAGCTCAATTGATTTCTCATATATACCATGACGTACGTGCCTTCCTCACTCATGCAGTGGACATCTATGAAAATACTGTAACTTGCTTTGCACTACTCCATGTGAACAGTCAGCAAGGTGGTGCATGACTTCATGTGTGTTGGGTGTGAGGACCAGCACACATGCATATATATAATTATATAGGTGTGTTCTTGTGCACTGTATGTCAGCCACTTGAGAGAGACTATACGTCGGACCCTCACCCCCATGAATGTCCACGTCTGCTTCTGCCTCCACCAGACACTCAGGCAGTCCTTTGTGCAATCGTTATTAATGGTGCAATTGTATGACCGCACCCCACCTCAGAAGAGAACTGGAGTTGCTGCAGAGTGTACATACATCAGGTTAACCAGCCAGACACTGGTAACACGTCCTGACCACATTCTGAACAGCTAGGGATGTAGACCCACTATCAACCACCTATAACCCTCGTATTCTCTCCACAAATCGTTCTTAATTCCTAATAGTCATTTCACCTTCATTGACTCACTATAAACTTAAATTCTAATCTTGTAGTTGTATTTATTACAAAGTAAATGATAAGTCTACAACAGTATATATATATATATGCGTGCAAACTACTTTGCTCATGTAACTACACATAGATATCTATATAATATTATGTAAAAGCTCATTCTTGTCCATATGCTAGTGTTAGTAATGCTCCCTATATAGTTCGGAATGATTCCTTCACTGACACAAACTACTTTAATAGCCAAAAGCACTCCACTACAACGTGTGGCACAGTCATGCACTATAACCAAAAAAGGTAAGATCACATGACTAATGAATCTAATTACAGCAGCAGTTGTTTACACAAATATGTCTGTCCTGCATAGTTCTGGTAAGAGTGCTCTATTCAACAGCTAGTGATGATATATATAAGCAATGTGCACGTGAACTGTCTGTCATGCACGTGAACTCTATTCATGCTGGTATATATAGATGACTGCAAGACGTGCTTGCATGTGCACTCATGATAATTATTATATTGTCAGAATTGCAACAGGTGTGTTAACAGCTGCTACAGATATATGCATAGTTGCTGACATTGTTGTCAGCTAAATTCCTATACTGTAAGCTGTCACAGTTGCATGTTCGTATATACTTCAGAAACCACTGCCTCTCTCTATAATAAAGTATATACATTTGCAAAATGTATGGGCCTATAAACAAGTAATGCAACTGCATTCTCTAACTAGCTATAGGGAGTGTTACTGCTCCTGTATAAGGTCCTCCGCTACTTGGTGCACACAACACAAGCCATCTCTTTTCTGTCATCATAGTTTGGGCAGGGAAGTTGGCCAACACTACAATCTGCCTCAACGTGGTACAGCTGAGCACCATTGTTGCTGGCTGCCCTTCCTATTACCGTTTCAGGAGTCTTGTCCAGGCACATAAAGACACTTCGACTGCGGATAGTGTACGCAGTCATCAGCCACCCACTGTACTCCACTGTCCACGTATCAGGGCAGGTGTACCTTCCTGGGATCATGATCTGCTTGGAGCGATTGGTCACTTCACACACAGCACAGGGGGCGTTGTGCTGATTCACGTCATAAAGTGCTTGCCCACTTGTGCTTTCATATTCTGCAGCATACAAAATGGCATAATTGGCATTGCGAGTTGTAGCTTCAGGGTGGTACTCAGCATCAGCTCCTTTTGCAGTGCAGATGTAATTGGCTGCGCCACCATGGTTATAGGCACTGCCTGCGGTAAGCCCATCGTAAACGAGCTCTGTTCCATTAATATCTGGGCACACGGTCCTCCCCCAGCGGACATAGGTTGTTCCTCCTGAAGTACTTGGTGGACCCGGTGGGCCGCTGGGTCCAGGAGGGCCAGCAATGCCATCTGACCCATCAACTCCAGGTGCTATACAATGTACAAATAGAGTTTCAGTCAATTTGTCACTAGATGCTATAAACATGCAGCATCGTGTCAAATGGCTACATGCGTATGTATATATGTATACATACAGAAAGTGTGTATACCCAGCTGACCTCCTGGAGGACCCACTGGTCCATGGGAGCCATCACGGCCATCTCTCCCTTGTTGCCCTGGTATTCCATCCCTTCCAGGCAGTCCAGGGAATGAGCAGGAAGAGCTATAGTCTGCCTCAACCCCAAAGTGAAGGAGCAGTACAGCGCCAAGAATGGCAAAGTTGACGACTGTAAAGTGATTCATTGTTATGCTGTTGAAATTATTTGCAACTTGTGCCACAGCATTTCTGCAAGTGCTTTTATACTGCACTACCACAAATTCTCCGCATTCCACAGTCTCCTCCCACCACAGGACAATACTATAATTATGCATATAATTAGGCATAAAAGCCACATGTTCCTTGTCAATGAGGTGTGTAGTCCTACCGTAGCCCGTATGCAGGTTAGACCTGCGTAGGCAAAACATGAGAGACTGGTAACTATCTAGCTTGGATATATGTCACATAGTTTACACACAGCCTAGTCAGCAGGTGGAAAGTGGCAGTCTGCTAGCTGACATTGTCTTCATTTGGAATGAAACCTGTGTGACTCCACAATACCTATGGACAAAATCTGTATAATTTGGGTCAATGCCCTGGCAGCTGGCAAAGTGTCCCATCAATAACATAATATGTGTACAAGACGGAGCATGTAGTGATATGGGTCCATGCATACATACACAGTACACGGAGCACACACGCATGAACATGCGCACATGCGCACACACGCACACACAGAGTCATGGTGTTCACCATGCTGACTGTTCACATGGAGCGAGTACAAAGCAACAGTGACTAGATGTCCACTGCATGAGTGTGGAAGGTATTTCTCATATGAGAAATCAATTGAACTCACTTGTTTACAACTAGCAAGTCACAGTTTGAAATGTTTGTGCACCAGTTCTCACATGGTTGACACAAGGAACAGCTCAAAGCAGGTGCAAGGTGCAATAGTTCACTGACATTGCTTTCTTGGAATGAATTTGTTGTAGCAACTGAGACTCCATAGCAAATTGTTTATTGCAGCCTGATGACCACTAGGAGCTAATGTAAGTGGAGTAATTGCAGCTATTGTTGAAGGTCAAGGTCAAGGTCAAGTTTGCATGCTTTAGGTTGTGCAGAGGTTTCAAGAGCTTAGTGTACCGCATTGTGCTGTGTTGTATACTACTAGTATAACCACTAGTATACCTTCTTTTTGCAGTGATACCGTTTGCTTGAGTATACCACATGGTACATCTTCAGTATATTAGTGGTAAATGAATATATACTCCCAGTATAACATGTGCCCACCACATGTGTCACACTACAGTAGACCAGTGGTAAAACAGCAGTGATTGTCATACACCTAGTATAATATTATATGTTATGCGTATATACCTAGTATTGAGTTCACTTTTGCAGAAACAGAAGACAGGAGGCATTGAGATCCCACGGTCAGTCTGTCACACCACAAACGTTCACTTCAAGTTCGATTTCCTTTGTTAGTTACTTTGCTTGCCCTGCAGCGCGCTAAGTAGCTCGCATGATCGCTTCGAGTAGCTACTACTACCAACTACGAGCTGGGAGCTACAATTAGCTGTTCACGTGCTAGCCTTTATTAAGCCAGAAATATTGTACCGCCACTAAACACACTGTCTTTCACTGCATGGCGTGACAACTGCTATCTAACGATTCGCGCACCTCATTCGCTCAGTCATCAAAGCATAGATAGTAGAGGACATCAAAGCAAGAGCGGGATCGACCGCGTGGCACTCCTTGGAATATTCTGAACAGGCGCCTACGGAATTCTACGAAACGAAACCAGCCATCTTGGATACCTCGATCGGCTGCGGTAACATAGATGGCTACACGTACTCCTCTAGATCTACCGTTCTTCTATCAGCAAAACTGCCCAGTCCCGAAGTGGCCAAAGCATAAGTATACCCCTGCATGGAGTAGCCTGCAGGCGTGTCTCAATGAAAATATTAATGCTATAATGCGGGAAGGGAGGTCTGGTTCGAGCAGAAAAGGCGAGTCTTGATTTGAATTCAGTTGCGTTGTATTGCCAACAGTCAGATAGGAATGTGGCTTGGCGTAGAGTGACTGGGATATTGCTCTCTTCTCGGAGTTATTCATCTAACATTTAGTCACATTATTAAGCAAATTCCTGTTGATCGTCAGCTTCAGTACTTTGGGTTTGAAACCGGCTCAACCCTCAGTCTCGCGTAGCCAGGCCGCGACCTCCTCTTCAGTCTTATACGATTGCTTCCGTGTGGGGCCGTGTAGAGTGTGGTGAGACCATAGATGGTGAGACAACCGCTTTGGGTATCCAGGAGGCCTAATGTAAACTTGGGATTGTAGCAAGAATCATGTGGGCTAGCAGTCCCAATCCATGCTGCAGGAATCTGGTGCTGTGTTTGTCGCTGGATATGCTCAGCAATGGGCTAAATGCAATGAAGTACTGTGGGGCAGTGTTTAGTCCCCACTCCTCGCGGAGTGTGGAGAGGTTAACCTCCTCCTTAGAGTATGCAGGAAGCCTAATGGAAGGTTTGGATTGTGGCAAGGACCATGTTCATGGGCTAGCAGTCCCAATCCATGCTGCAGGGATCTGGTGTTGCATGCATATGAGGCACTTGATATGCTTGGCAATGGAGACCCACATGTTAAGTAGTTTATGTATGGGTCCATTATGTGGCAAATTGTGGGTGTCCTGGTCCATGCTGCAGGAATCTGGTGCATATGCATAATGTACTGTACAGTGGTATACAGTCATGCTCAGTAATGTAGATGCATATGTGTAAAATTCTGTATGGGTTAAATGCTGAATATATATATCATATGTAGATTTCCCTTTCTACATATATACACTGCAGGAATCTCGCTGACTGTGCATATGTTTATATGCTGTATGGCCAAGTCTACCACACGTGTTACTTCCATCTCACTCAGAAGCTTCCTTTTTGTGAATGCCAGATGGTGATTAGCTACCAGGTAAGCAATGTCAAACTTTTGCCTTAGCATTAGTGTCAAGGTTGTCCCTTGGTTTTAGGAAGCTAATCTCTCAGATTAGCCGAGCTCTTCTTTTTGAAAAGAATGTATGCTTGTTGTCGCACAAATGCATAGCTGTAATCAGTGAGTGCTTGCAAGCTGGTGTGTGACTAGTACAGGTTGCTATTTTCACAGCTTGAAAGTGGGAGTTAACAAACCCGTGAGCCTGAGGTGGAAGGTGGTATCTTGTATGTCTTGGTGCGTTGTCAGAGAGTGTTTACAAGCTGGTGTGTAACTGTTCTCCTGTCGCCACTTCCCCTTTCAAGCTGTGAAGTTAGCAACTTGTACAAGTTACACACAGAGAGATAGGAGTTACCATGCACCATCCACCTTAGGCTCGTGGGCTTGTGTACATGCTAGCTGCCCGCTGAGCATACCACCTCGTAGTTCAAGCCTCAAGGCATGGGTCCTAAGTGGTCGCAGCATTGTGGCCCACCCATGGCCATATCTACAGCGATTGCAGATGAAGAATCATAACCAGGATTGCGGTTCGCGTGGCTGAAACTACACGCTAGAGTGTAGTTCATGAGTTCAGGCGCTGGGTCTCATTTCGTTTTCTCTGGTCGCCACTTCCTCTTTCAAGCTGTGAAGTTAGCAATGTGTACATGCATAGGTGTAGTCATGGACTACTCAAATTTCTCATTAAGCTGTACTTACTGAGAAAATTTGAACATACTCACAATCCATCTTGTCATATACTTTAGCCACACAGACATGCACATTCATCTCTTTGTTACTCTCCGTGTGATTTACTTCAAAATGTTTCTTCTGTCTGTCTAAGAGGAAACTATACCTTCTGACCTGACATTTCCCACACATCCATGAGATCGATCTTCAATTGTCCAATGGGAGAGCATTGCCCAAACACTGGACAAGTAACAGGTGAGTAATTAGTATAATTTTGGCCTAGTGCGATATAAAATGCTTGCATGCAATTTGTTGCTGCACATCTTGTTTGCTACTAGTGCCCTAGAAGCTCTTGGCACCTCTGTGAAAACCTGCAGCAAACTTGCACTATAAGCAGTATCAACAATCGCTGCAATTACTCCACTTACACTGCTAGTGATCATCAGGCTGCAATAAACAATACGCCATGGAGTCTCAGTTGCTACAACAAATTCATTCCAAGAAGGCAATGTCAGTGAACTATTGCCCCTTGCACCTGCTTTGAGCTGTTCCTTGTGTCAACCATGTGAGAACTGGTGCACAAACATTCCTAATGCTGACTTGCCAGTCGTAAACAAGTGAGCTCAATTGATTTCTCATATATACCATGACGTACGTGCCTTCCTCACTCGTGCAGTGTTCATCTATGAAAATACTGTAACTTGCTTTGCACTACTCCATGTGAACAGTCAGCAAGGTGGTGCATGACTTCATGTGTGTTGGGTGTGAGGACCAGCACACATGCATATATATAATTATATAGGTGTGTTCTTGTGCACTGTATGTCAGCCACTTGAGAGAGACTATACGTCGGACCCTCACCCCCATGAATGTCTACGTCTGCTTCTGCCTCCACCAGACACTCAGGCAGTCCTTTGTGTAATCGTTATTAATGGTGCAATTGTATGACCGCACCCCACCTCAGAAGAGAACTGGAGTTGCTGCAGAGTGTACATACATCAGGTTAACCAGCCAGACACTGGTAACACGTCCTGACCACAGCCTGAACAGCTAGGGATGTAGACCCACTATCAACCACCTATAACCCTCGTATTCTCTCTACAAATCGTTCTTAATTCCTAATAGTCATTTCACCTTCATTGACTCACTATAAACTTAAATTCTAATCTTGCAGTTGTATTTATTACAAAGTAAATGATAAGTCTACAACAGTATATATATATACATGCGTGCAAACTACTTTGCTCATGTAACTACACATAGATATCTATATAATATTGTGTAAAAGCTCATTCTTGTCCATATGCTAGTGTTAGTAATGCTCCCTATATAGTTCGGAATGATTCCTTCACTGACACAAACCATTCAATAGCCAAAAGCACTCCACTACAACGTGTGGCACAGTCATGCACTATAACCAAAAAAGGTAAGATCACATGACTAATGAATCTAATTACAGCAGCAGTTGTTTGCACAAATATGTCTGTCCTGCATAGTTCTGGTAAGAGTGCTCTATTCAACAGCTAGTGATGATATATATAAGCAATGTGCACGTGAACTGTCTGTCCTGCACGTGAACTCTATTCATGCTGGTATATATAAATGACTGCAAGACGTGCTTGCATGTGCACTCATGATATATTGTCATAATTGCAACAGGTGTGTTAACAGCTGCTACAGATATATGCATAGTTGCTGACATTGTTGTCAGCTAAATTCCTATACTGTAAGCTGTCACAGTTGCATGTTCGTATATACTTCAGAAACCACTGCTTCTCTCTATAATAAAGTATATACATTTGCAAAATGTATGGGCCTATAAACAAGTAATGCAACTGCATTCTCTAACTAGCTATAGGGAGTGTTACTGCTCCTGTATAAGGTCTTCCACTACTTGGTGCACACAACACAAGCCATCTCTTTTCTGTCGTCATAGTTTGGGCAGGGAAGTTGGCCAACACTACAATCTGCCTCAACGTGGTACAGCTGAGCACCATTGTTGCTGGCTGCCCTTCCTATTACCGTTTCAGGAGTCTTGTCCAGGCACATAAAGACACTTCGACTGCGGATAGTGTACGCAGTCATCAGCCACCCACTGTACTCCACTGTCCACGTATCAGGACAGGTGTACCTTCCTGGGATCATGATCTGCTTGGAGCGAGAAGTCACTTCACACACAGCACAGGGGGCGTTGTGCTGATTCACGTCATAAAGTGCTTGCCCACTTGTGCTTTCATATTCTGCAGCATACAAAATGGCATAATTGGCATTGCGAGTTGTAGCTTCAGGGTGGTACTCAGCATCAGCTCCTTTTGCAGTGCAGATGTAGTTGGCTGCTCCACCATGGTTATAGGCACTGCCTGCGGTAAGGCCATCGTAAACGAGCTCTGTTCCATTAATATCTGGGCACACGGTCCTCCCCCAGCGGACATAGGTTGTTCCTCCTGAAGTACTTGGTGGACCCGGTGGGCCGCTGGGTCCAGGAGGGCCAGCAATGCCATCTGACCCATCAACTCCAGGTGCTATACAATGTACAAATAGAGTTTCAGTCAATTTGTCACTAGATGCTATAAACATGCAGCATCGTGTCAAATGGCTACATGCGTATGTATATACGTATACAGAGCAGAAGTATGATACTCAGCTGACCTCCTGGAGGACCCACTGGTCCATGGGAGCCATCACGGCCATCTCTTCCTTGTTGCCCTGGTATTCCATCCCTTCCAGGCAGTCCAGGGAATGAGCAGGAAGAGCTATAGTCTGCCTCAACCCCAAAGTGAAGGAGCACTACTGCACCAAGAATGGCAAGGTTGACAACGGTAAAGTGGTTCATTGTTATGCTGTTGAAATTATTTGCAACTTGTACCAAAGCATTTCTGCAAGTGCTTTTATACTGCACTACCACAAATTCTCCACATTCCACAGTCTCCTCCCACCACAGGACTATACTATATGCATATAATTAGGCATAAAAGCCACATCTTCCTTGTGAGGTGTGAAGTCCTACCCTAGCCCGTATGCAGGTTAGACCTGCGTATAGGCGACACATGAGAGATTAATAACTATCTAGCTTGGATATATGTCGCATAGTCACACAGTCTAGTCAGCAGGTGGGAAGTGGCAGTCTGCTAGCTGACGCTGTCTTCATTTGGAATGAAACCTGTGTGACTCCACATGCCTATGGACAACATCTGTATAATTTGGGTCAACGCTCTGGCAGCTGGCAAAGTGTCCCATCCATAACATAATATGTGTACAAGACGGAGCATGTAGTGATATGGGTCCATGCATACATACACAGTACACGGAGCACACACACATGAGAATGCGCACATGCGCACACACGCAGACAGCTGCAGAGTCATGGCATTCACTATGGTGACTGTTCACATGGAGCGAGTACAAAGCAACAGTGACTAGATGTCCACTGCATGAGTGTGGAAGGTATTTCTCATATGAGAAATCAATCGAGCTCACTTGTTTACGACTGGCAAGTCACCATTAGGAATGTGTTTGTGTACAAGTTCTCACATGGTTGACACAAGGAACAGCTCAAAGCAGGTGCAAGGGGCAATAGTTCACTGACATTGCCTTCTTGGAATGAATTTGTTGTAGCAACTGAGACTCCATGGTGTATTGTTTATTGCAGCCTGATGACCACTAGGAGTTAGTGTAAGTGGAGTAATTGCAGCTACTGTTGAAGGTCAAGGTCAAGGTCAAGTTTGCTTCAGGTTTTTGCAGAGGTTTCAAGAGCTAGTCTCGGTTACTACAACAAATTCATTCGAAATGAAAAGCATTTTTACTCTCCCCTTGTTATTATAGATTTTGTATGTATGACAGTACACATCATACACGTATTTCTGTATTTTCAAACCATTATATTATTTGTTTTGGGCGTGCATATTATGTCATATTAACTTTTTATATGTGCAAAACTAACTATATTGTATATAATATAGCAAGAGTGTTGTCCCTTCAACAATAGCTGCAATTACTCCACTTACACTCCTAGTGGTCATCAGGCTGCAATATGCAATATGCCATGGAGTCTCAGTTGCTACAACAAATTCATTCCAAGAAGGCAATGTCAGTGAACTATTGCCCCTTGCACCTGCTTTGAGCTGTTCCTTGTGTCAACCATATGAGAACTTGTACACAAAGACATTCCTAATGGTGACTTGCTAGTCGTAAACAAGTGAGCTCAATTGATTTCTCATATATACTTACACTAGCTCCTAGTGGTCATCAGGCTGCAATAAACAATACCCCATGGAGTCTCAGTTGCTACAACAAATTCATTCCAAGAAGGCAATGTCAGTGAACTATTGCCCCTTGCACCTGCTTTGAGCTGTTCCTTGTGTCAACCATGTGAGAACTGGTGCACAAACATTCCTAATGCTGACTTGCCAGTCGTAAACAAGTGAGCTCAATTGATTTCTCATATATACCATGACGTACGTGCCTTCCTCACTCGTGCAGTGTTCATCTATGAAAATACTGTAACTTGCTTTGCACTACTCCATGTGAACAGTCAGCAAGGTGGTGCATGACTTCATGTGTGTTGGGTGTGAGGACCAGCACACATGCATATATATAATTATATAGGTGTGTTCTTGTGCACTGTATGTCAGCCACTTGAGAGAGACTATACGTCGGACCCTCACCCCCATGAATGTCCACGTCTGCTTCTGCCTCCACCAGACACTCAGGCAGTCCTTTGTGTAATCGTTATTAATGGTGCAATTGTATGACCGCACCCCACCTCAGAAGAGAACTGGAGTTGCTGCAGAGTGTACATACATCAGGTTAACCAGCCAGACACTGGTAACACGTCCTGACCACATTCTGAACAGCTAGGGATGTAGACCCACTATCAACCACCTATAACCCTCGTATTCTCTCCACAAATCGTTCTTAATTCCTAATAGTCATTTCACCTTCATTGACTCACTATAAACTTAAATTCTAATCTTGCAGTTGTATTTATTACAAAGTAAATGATAAGTCTACAACAGTATATATATATACATGCGTGCAAACTACTTTGCTCATGTAACTACACATAGATATCTATATAATATTGTGTAAAAGCTCATTCTTGTCCATATGCTAGTGTTAGTAATGCTCCCTATATAGTTCGGAATGATTCCTTCACTGACACAAACCATTCAATAGCCAAAAGCACTCCACTACAACGTGTGGCACAGTCATGCACTATAACCAAAAAAGGTAAGATCACATGACTAATGAATCTAATTACAGCAGCAGTTGTTTGCACAAATATGTCTGTCCTGCATAGTTCTGGTAAGAGTGCTCTATTCAACAGCTAGTGATGATATATATAAGCAATGTGCACGTGAACTGTCTGTCCTGCACGTGAACTCTATTCATGCTGGTATATATAAATGACTGCAAGACGTGCTTGCATGTGCACTCATGATATATTGTCATAATTGCAACAGGTGTGTTAACAGCTGCTACAGATATATGCATAGTTGCTGACATTGTTGTCAGCTAAATTCCTATACTGTAAGCTGTCACAGTTGCATGTTCGTATATACTTGAGAAACTACTGCTTCTCTCTATAATAAAGTATATACATTTGCAAAATGTATGGGCCTATAAACAAGTAATGCAACTGCATTCTCTAACTAGCTATATAGTGAGTGTTACTGCTCCTGTAAGGTACTCCGCTACTTGGTGCACACAACACAAGCCATCTCTTTTCTGTCATCATAGTTTGGGCAGGGAAGTTGGCCAACACTACAATCTGCCTCAACGTGGTACAGCTGAGCACCATTGTTGCTGGCTGCCCTTCCTATTACCGTTTCAGGAGTCTTGTCCAGGCACATAAATACGCTTCGACTGCTGCTAGTGTACGCAGTCATCAGCCACCCACTGTACTCCACTGTCCACGTATCAGGACAGGTGTACCTTCCTGGGATCATGATCTGCTTGGAGCGATTGGTCACTTCACACACAGCACAGGGGGCGTTGTGCTGATTCACATCATTAAGTGCTTGCCCACTTGTGGTTTCATATTCTGCACCATACAATATAGCAAAATTGGCATTGCGAGTTGTAGCTTCAGGGTGGTACTCAGCATCGACTCCTTTTGCTGTGCAGATGTAGTTGGCTGCTCCACCATGGTTATAGGCACTGCCTGCGGTAAGCCCATCGTAAACGAGCTCTGTTCCATTAATATCTGGGCACACAGTCCTCCCCCAGCGGACATAGGTTGTTCCTCCTGAAGTACCTGGGGAACCCGGTGGGCCGCTGGGTCCAGGAGGGCCAGCAATGCCATCTGACCCATCAACTCCAGGTGCTATACAATGTATATACAAATAGATTTTTTTTATCAATTTGTCCCTATATGCTTATAAACATGCAGCTGCATCATATCAAATGGCTACATACGTACATGTGTATACATACAGAAAGTGTGTATACCCAGCTGACCTCCTGGAGGACCCACTGGTCCATGGGAGCCATCACGGCCATCTCTTCCTTGTTGCCCTGGTATTCCATCCCTTCCAGGCAGACCAGGGAATGAGCAGGAAGAGCTATAGTCTGCCTCCACCCCAAAGTGAAGGAGCACTACAGCGCCAAGAATGGCAAAGTTGACAACGCTAAAGTGATTCATTCTTATGCTGTTGAAAAGTATTTGCAACTTGTGCCACAGCATTTCTGCAAGTGCTTTTATACTGCACTACCACAAATTCTCCACATTCCACAGTCTCCTCCCACCACAGGACACTGCAATATGCATATAATTAGGCATAAAAGCCACATCTTCCTTGTCCAAGAGGTGTGAAGTCCTACCCTAGCCTGTATGCAGGTTAGACCTGCATAGGCGACACATGAGAGACTAATAACTATCTAGCTTGGATATATGTCACGTAGTCACATAGCCTAGTCAGCAGGTGGGAAGTGGCAGTCTGCTAGCTGACATTGTCTTCATTTGGAATGAAACTTGTGTGACTCCACAATGCCTATGGACAACATCTGTATAATTTGGGTCAACACTCTGGCAGCTGGCAAAGTGTCCCATCAATAACATAATATGTGTACAAGAATGTACATGTAGTGATATGGGTCCATGCATACATGCACAGTACACGGAGCACACACGCATGAACATGCGCACATGCGCGCACACGCAGACAGAGTCATGGTATTCACCATGCTGACTGTTCACATGGAGCGAGTACAAAGCAACAGTGACTAGATGCCCACTGCATGAGTGCAGAAGGTATTTCTCATATGAGAAATCAATTGAACTCACTTGTTTACAACTAGCAAGTCACAGTTAGAATGTTTGTGTACAAGTTCTCACATGGTTGACACAAGGTACAGCTCAAAGCAGGTGCAAGGTGCAATAGTTCACTGACATTGCCTTCTTGGAATGAATTTGTTGTAGCAACTGAGACTCCATGGCATATTGTTTATTGCAACCTGATGACCACTAGGAGCTAGTGTAAGTGGAGTAATTGCAGCTATTGTTGATACTGCTTATAGTGCAAGTTTGCTGCAGGTTTTCACAGAGGTGCCAAGAGCTTCTAGGGCACTAGTAGCAAACAGGATGTGCAGCAACAAAATGCATGCAGGCATTTTACATCACACTATAGGGCAAAATTACACTATACTACTTACTAACCTTCTGTTACTTATACTGATGATATAATATAGTGCAAATCACAAATTACATTAGTAATCTAATGTAATAGAATTTGATAGCCACATTTTATGTACAACATTAATCTACAGCTGTCAAATTAACAATACATACTGTGACTGCATGTGTTTTCTTAGCTACAGTATAACATTGAATAATATTATAAACGTGGACAACTCCAACACTTAATCCAAGGAAGAGTCACTGAAGTTTTCCTCCCCCTCTGGCTCCATCCCTTGCCCTTGTTGCACTGCTCCTGGCCCCGCCTCTTGCACCTCCACTGCGGGGGCCAGCCGCTCTAGTAGGTCAGCCAAGGTCTGCCGGAGGTACTGTGTGGTCTCCCCGAGAGCTTGTGCGGCTGCTCCTTGCATGTCAGCTTCACCCACGTCGGTCTGAATTGAATTAAGACACACACCGACACAAATGAGCCTATAGCTACTACGCAGATCATGCTAACTGGGATGCAGTCAGACCGCTGCCTTGTGTGAGCACATTCAACTGATTGGGCACAATAAACCAAATACTAATGCCGCTTGGGAGGTGCAACCATACAGTACTTTCAGGCATTGCACCTATTACTCACTCGTTCTTACCTCTGGGTTGTATGATGAAAGAAATGATCTCAAAAACAGCTGCACAAAACTCTCTTCCACTATTTGTGGTTGCATGCTACACATTGAGAAATACCAAGACTGTGACTGATGCTAGCCACACGCATAAGGAACAACCACAAATGGTACAGCGTGTATCATTAATACTGACGGTTCGGGCCTGGAGTATCCAGTGACAGAGTTCTTGGGTGGGAGTGGGTCAAAGGCAAGGATTGGAGAGCCAGTGACGCTCTGAAGAGCAAAGAGACATGTCAGTGCCAGTCTTTATCCACACATTACAGCACTAGAAACAAAAGCAATGGACCAAACAGACTAGCACATACGTACGTACGTACCTTGGGTAACATAGCTACTACTGTGGGATACTCTAATGGGAATGCAAGGAGATGAAAAGGGGAGAATAACACAGCAGTACAGACAGGCTAGGTCAATATGCACACACACACACACACACACACACACACACACACACACACACACACACACACACACACACACACACACACACACACACACACACACACACACACACACACACACACACACACACACACACACACACACACACACACACACACACACACACACACACACACACACACACACACACACACACACACACACACACACACACACACACACACACACACACACACACACACACACACACACACACACACACACACACACACACACACACACACACACACACACACACACACACACACACACACACACACACACACACACACACACACACACACACACACACACACACACACACAGGCATGCAAGGAGATGAAAAGGGAAGAATAACACAGCAGTACAGACAGGCTAGGTCAATAAGCACGCACGCACGCACGCACGCACGCACGCACGCACGCACACACACCTGAGACAATGATATGGCGGTAGACATTTCTTGGTGTGCCTTGGTAGAGTGACTCACGTCTGAAGTGAGAATAAGCAAAATGTGACTGAATATGCCAGGTTGGCACACGGGACATACTACACATGATGTCCACACACACACACACAAGCACACGTGCACACACACACACACAAGCACACGTGCACACACACACACATGTACATGAACCGGGCCTCCTTCTGTCTGGTGACAGCCTGCTGCCATCCACGTCCTCTACTGGCGATACCTTGCCACCCTGCCCCACAATGCCTGCAGTATATGCCCGCCCACACAGCACTTGGGCCAGGCAGCATGCAGCGCAGTTATAAGTTTGGTCTACAGTATCTGACAGCTCTTGCACATCATCAGCTTGCACTACAGCCTAACCCCCGTGCAGGCAGGCACTGGTGGCTGTGTTCTGCTCATTCATTGGAAGGGATAGGTGCTGTCTGGTTATTGCGCTACAACTGTAAGGTGGAAGTGCCCTGGTCCTTGTACACTGGCACACTACATCAGATGCTTACATACACCCACATCACCATTTAGCATGCTCAGTTAGTTCAGGGGATGCCTGGTTGACATACACATGACTGGATGTGCTGGACCACAGCCACCACCAGCCATAGCACAGAGTAGGGGGGCACTGATAGGTACATGTCTTGTGTCCAACCTGTTCCACTGCTTACCAAGCTTACACATGTACTACTGAAACGCATAGGATGTCGGGCACAACACAGGCTAAAGTATGCCCACACATAGTTGTACACACTGTCATGTACGTACATACACATTTCCCACCTTTGTTTGTGCTCTGCAAATGTTGGGTCAGTAGCCTTGTATTTCTGTGCTACAGCCCTGGCATTGGTTTCCAGCCATGTTAGGACCTGCCAACATGTACAAAGATGCATACAAGTAAATAACAAAATGTAGGTAGCATGGACCCTCAGCATGACGATGTCAATTTCTGTGTAAATTTCCCCGTCCACACGAACATGGTCTGACAGAGAACACACCTCAGGGATCTTCCATAGCATATAGTTCCTCTCCACATACAGTTGAATCAGCAGCTGAAGGGCCTCTGGCTCCCTGCACACACAAGAGGGACACGGCTGAAGACAGCAATAAGGAACAGACAAGCCATTAATCATGAAGAGAAGCAGCGGGCATGCAATTGCAGACGTGAGGCAGACAGAGAGTGTATGGCGGGAGGGGGGATTCACAGGGGATTGCAGTATTCTGCACACCTGCTGGAGATGGATGAAGCACCAGATTGTAAACGAAGGTACACATTCACAGGTTACACATGCAAACCCGTGACTATAATGAAGTAGAATTATAAGCACTGGGACTTTGGATCTGGAGCCGTACAGCCATATGTACGTACGTAGAATGCAGTATAGTATGGTACTAAACTAACATGCACACAAGATGGACAGTGGACAACACATGTGCATGTGTGTCCATGTACAGCCCCAATCCCCTGGGTATGTGCGTACGCACGCACCTGGTGGTGCTTGCAGTGAAGAGGGGCGACCCTACAATCTCATTATCCATCACTACCGAACACTTGTTCAGAAGGGGGAGGAGAACCTACAGAGTATGATGATTAAGACTGTGCGTACTGTACCATTCAAGTGGAGGTACAGTACACATACGTATGTATGCACAACAAGGTGTCACACTCCCAACTCACCATTGGGTACATACAGAGAGCGGTTTGTAACTGCAATGAATAGAGCGAACAGACCCCGTTACACAGTGCAAGCCATGTGCACAAAGGTAGACATACGTATGTACGTACGTACATGTTGTATAATAGCACATGTGCGCTTACGTACATATCCATGCACAGACACATGCAATACACAGTATAATATGCGTGCAGTTGTCTGTCACACATTAGTACGCCGGAGCATTGCATAGTTGTGTATGCACTTACCTTCTCATCTGCCTCAGCCAACAGCTGTGGCTGTTGAGTCTGTCTTCCTTCATGGAAAGTTGCAAGAGGTACTGTGAGTGCAAAATTGGGCAGCTGCGAGAGGTTCCTGGAAGACTGCAATGAGAAGGGACCAGACAAGACCTTGTACACACATACTTCACATACAACTACAACAACATGGAGGGCACTGCACAATTGTTCCATTTAGGTATACAAGTGGAAATACACACACACTACTCATGCACACACACACACTCAACCACCCTTCCATACACATACGCCGCACAAACTTACAAATGCACGGATCTCTGTATCTACCGTATATCAAGATAATTCGCGATGTTTAATGTGTACGTTGGCCAAATTTGCAAATTTTCACTTAGGGAAAAGTTCTCCCCTAAACGGGACAAGACTGTTTTTGAACAAAATCGGCAATTTTTAACTGTGAAATTTTTGATTTTGAAATACGTAAATCTTGAATTTGCTCACAAAATATTCTCGCTATACAGTACATACTATGCATATGCACACAAATCCCACTCCCAGCCCCTCCTCCCCAAGAGGACACATGGGAAGACACACCTCCCATTCCAGATACAACTGCCGTAGGAATGTGTAGTCCTCAGCTCTTATGGCATAGAAGTCAATCATCAGGAGGGCACACAGTGGGTCATCGTCAGGACTCAGACTACACACAGGGGGGGGGGGGGGGGTCATGTGAGTGGGCAGTATAAGAGTAGGAATAAGTAGGGGTGGCAGTGTCAATGAGGTGTGATGTACGCATGTAATACTAAATACAAGTTAGACGTAAGTATGTAATTCTATGTACGTACGTATGTATGTACATGCACATGAATAGGCTTACCCCAGTAGAAACTTGCAGAACTCAAGAGCTGTTCTGTGGCAGCCTACACACAGAGAATGGGGTGATGCAATGATGAAATGCACAGAAGACAGCTTGCACTTCAAATGTTGCACACAGTTCAAATGGGCACACATGCACGTACTCGCCACACATGGACATGCAATGATGACGCGGTACTAGACCTTCCTTCACGAGTCATTCATTGAGTACTAAACCCACTACTCATGTATGCAAGCACCAGATTACCTTTACACAGAAACACATACCTCGATTGCTCAAGTTGATGATGTGCTTGTACAGGATCAGAAACAATGATCTAAAGAGAAGAAATGAACAATATTTCAGAATGTAGCCATACACACTTCAGCATCTCCCAGCTGGTGAACTTTAAACTACATATATAAGTACAGTACGTATGTGGTGCTGCAAAGTTCTCTAGCAATCAGAAAGCCTTCATTGGAATGGACCCCATACGTAGGTAGATGCCCATGTATGTACGTACATACACATCTCCTTTTCAGGCCGATAAGGTCATTAAATGGTATACGTAGGTCAGACGTATGTATGTAGGTTGGGCATATACGTACGTACATATTCCTGGAACCTAACCTAATAAGCACCACTGAGTCACGCTGTGTACACAAATTGTCACAAGATTACCATAACCACGTACCCATCCTAAAATGCATATTCCAACACCCTATATAATATGTACATAAGGTGCAGCTACGTAAGACAGCTGCCCCACCTGTTCTCTTGATACTTGTACTCCAAACGGCAGTTGGCTTGGGTGTAGTTGAACATTGAGTGGAAGTTGCATTCAAAACTAAACAGGGCGCGCTCTGAAGGGGGAAGAGGTAGTTAAGCGTTCCACTACACTGCCAAAGTGCCTAAAACACTACCACAGCAAGATCTGTACAAACAAAAGGTACATACAATTATCAATAGCCATAACAGTTCCACTACACTGCCAAAGTGCCTAAAATGCCACCACACTAAGATCTGCATGCACAAAAGCTACATAAATGAGCGAACCATAACACAATGGAGAAAGTGTACATGTTCATAGTATGAACTTCATACACGTCTGTCAGTGCAAACACACACACAAGAAGCAAAACAGGAACACAGTACAACTGAGGTGAAAACTGAATGCAGTCCCACTTGTGACCAGCGCATGCAAGCCTGCCCTCCACGTGCTGCTGTACCTATGAGGTCAGCTGACATCTGGTAGTCCTCGGTCATCTTGCAGACCTCACTCAGTTGCAGCAAGGAGTCAATGTGGTAGGGATAGAGGTTCAGGACAGCCTGCAAAAAAGCAGCACAGCATCTTGCTAATGCATGACTCACCAAACAATGCACACAGCTACTTCATACTAGGGTAACAATGGTATACAAGTAGTGCATGTACAAGAATGCCTCATGTGCAAAGAATACGTACATACATACATACACATACATACAAACATACATACTTACCATAATCAGGTAACACAGTAAGCAGCATGCATACGTATGTACGTACGTATGTACTTGCGCACATGTACAGTGTATGATGCAAGTATGTACAATATACGTATGTTCGATCTATCTATGTATGTACATTGTTTTGTTACAATACACATGAAATTGTGTGTGCGCAGATTTGGAGCCTTTTGTACTTGAAGCCTTGCAGCTAGAGTACATGTACGTACGCAAGTACAAGTATGCATGATTGTGCCTTCTGTCTGTGTGTCGTCACATGAAATTACACCATACGTATGCACAAGCATGGATGTGAATGGCATGGCAATGCAAGTGAGCTTACTGCAATGTTGTTGTGGTCCAGGCTTGCTACGGCATCCTGAAAGGCAAACTGCACCTCCTGGTAGGGCAGGGAGTGCTTGAATTGAAAATAGTGCACACTGAGGGTTGGGAGAGGGAGGGTGGGAGGAAGGAAGGGGAGGGAAAGAAGGGAAGAGAGAGACAAGATGAAAACAAACACGTACGTATGTAGTGTGGAAAGGAATAGGCAAGCAAGGCACTACAGCCTAACACTAAATTCTATATTTGTCAAAGACTTACTTGTTTTTGGATTCTACCAGCTCCATTGTCAGTCCTGTACATACATACGTACAAGAGAGGTGTAAACACAACACACTAAACAGGACAGTCAGGTTGTACCTGCCGCTACATGTACAGCGATGACTTTCAATCACTGCCAACACATGCACACAACATGCATGCATGCATGTATGCATACACACACATGCCACCAACCTAGCTTATCAAGTCTTGGCCACGTCTCCTTTGGCTGTACCACACTGCAGGAGGAGTCAGTTGAAAGAAGGAGGTACATGTGTACATGGCCAATGGGCTCACTGCAGCACCTTCCCCTTCACCTACCTTGACACTCTGAGATGAGCTCTGCTGTGAGTCCTCCTCTTTCTACAGTGAAACACACAAATGGACACACTGACACTTGCACTGTATGAAGATGAAAGTTAACAATTGATTATGTCTCCCTGCGTGCAACACCACACAGTACCCTGAGTGGACAATCTTGGAGCCGAATATTCGTCGTAGCTCTGTCTCAGGATTCAAGTTCCTGTGGAAACAGCACACAAGTTCAAGCCTTCCACTCCTGTCACTATACACTACACACATTGACACACTCACCGTCTCTCCACACACAAAACATGCTTAGCCGTTGATGCTGGTGCTGGGAAAGTCAAGCATAGCTCACCAGGTTTCAGATTGTAGAAATACATGGATGCAGGAACATAGACCAAGATATGCACTCACTATTGGCAGTCTGCAAGGAGGCAGCCCCAAACTGCTGGTTCACTTCTCGAACAACAGCGTCAATGTCATCATCGACCTTAGAGTGAACACCACATGAAAAAACAGAGTGTCTGGGCAGTGATAAGGCAGTGAGCAGCACATACGTATGTGGCAGGGCTACCAGGTACTTCCACCTCTCTGTGCGGGTTATGTGCATCCTGCTTCACCCTAACCTCTGTCCGTTGATATACTTACAGTACTACTTGTTCCAGCACTCTTGTGGTTCTTCTTCTTCTTTTTCTTCTTTCTCTTACTGGTTCCCTTCTGAAGAGAAAGACGCAGTACTAGTTGCAAGGTGGACAAACCGACATAAGTATGTACGTACATGCGTACATACACACATGCATACAATTGCGTCACGTAGACACATGAGACCCAGCATCAACAGAGAGGATGGATAGGGATCTCATGCCACCCTTACTGCCTGCTACAAGGTGAGGGAGTATGTACGTACGTATGTAGTTAGGTATGTGAATGATTGGGAATGAGAACTTCACCAGCCAGGAGTCGGGGACAGATGTTGGTGGTCACAAGTTACCAGACGTACGTAGTTATGTACGTACGTGAATGCATCAATCCCCATGCACCTTCCCACATGTGGTAGAGTCCTATATAGCATGCGTTGCACCGGGTCATCAATAAGAGAAAATCACATGCTTTGGTAATGATGGTTGCCCTTGAATGACACCCTTCATCAATGAAGGCAGCCATAAGTTTACAAAATGTCTGCTTTCCTCTGATGTTTAGACAAACTCTAATCTCCACCTGTGTTACCCCATCATCCCCACACCCCCACCTTTGTCATCCCCACACTCCCACCTTTGCCATGTCGTTCACAGTACAGTCCTCCTCAGAGTCCTCATGTCCACTCGCTTCGTCATGCACCAGTGCACCAAAACCAGTGGTGAACTAAAAGGAGCAACAGACAACTTGGACAGTGAAGTGTTGCATTACTAGGTATTTAGTTGGTGATAAAAAGGTACACATGTATGCCAACAAAGTGCCACAGAGTCACAATGGCAGACACATGCATGCCATACCATGAAAGGTTTCTTAGCATTGTAAGCTAGCAGTAGCCTTGCTGGGTCACTCTTTCTTTTGAGCTGTGAAGCCCCATGGAACTTACACATACTAACTGAAGGATGTTGTTCAACTGCAGAACATTAGGCCTATCCATATCTGATGCAGGAGGTCACTAAATGCAATAGTATCAAAGTACACCAGCTAATCCACAGCTAATGACCTTATATTCAATATAACAGCTGGCAGTGCACATACACAGACCTCCCACCAACTGTAGAAACTAATGCAAATTACAGTGACACCTTTCTTGGGAATCCTTTGCAACTTTTACAGACAGAAATGGCCAGACTGGGGCTAACTCAGACTTATGTACATACATAGCCTAAGAATATGGCCTCATATCAGAGTCGTTGCAGTCTCAACTGCTGAACTCGCAGCTATGATATTGCTCATGATTCACTATACCATCACATGAACAAATTGCACAGTCTGGAATGGGCAGTCTCATGTGTATACATATGTACCTATTGTTAAATCTATTACCGGACTTCACTAGCCAAAACTACTTGATGATTGCAAAACGTTTCGACATGTGGTTGTCTTCATCAGTTGCAACTGATGAAGACAACCGCATGGTATATAGGTACATAGCTACTGCTAACCCTACATTATCATACAGTGATGTCACAGTGCAGGGAGGGCAACACCCTATATACGTACACCATTTTCCTTTGAGATACTGGAACCTGGTAACTATTAAAAGCATAGATAGATCTATGTAGGTAGTGAGGTCACCATGGAAACAATAATATTCATATCAACACTTCACTTGTGTGTCAAGGCATTGTGAATCAAGTGCCCAATCAACTGCAGAATGCCCAGAAACATAAATTACATAGGTTGGTTAACATTTTGCTGCATGCTTGATCTGACATCCCAGACGCCCAGCCGGCTACTGCAGCCTCAACCATATGTTGCATCCACAACAATCCCAAAAGCCTTCCATTTCAAAATTGCCGCTCACACCATAACCACTGCGTCAGACTGGTCATAAACGCCGTGCGCTTTCTCGTTAACGGCCCCGCCACCCTGACATGCCGGTTGGGTGTGGTATGCTACCACATCTCAGCTACAGCAGCTTACTGCCCCTCCCGAATAAAAATGGCGGGTGAATGGCTCAAAGTTTTGTCAGTCGGCTGTCTATTTGACACTAGAAGTAGGTAACTTTCTATACTTTTACCATCACCATCACCACACTTCAGTAATGACGGGCATAACACCTAAACTCCTCACCATTCCCATTCCTAAGGAATTCACTGAATGTGCCATCTGTTTTCGAGCCATAAGTCCCTCATGACTAAACGGCCCGCCTTCATGAGGTTCCCCGTCGGCAGAGCTGTCGTTTCGAGGCTTTCTTCTTACTTTTCTTTCCCCAGAGCGAGATGGGATGCGTAAAACTTCAGTATCTCCTGCCAACCTTTGATACGAACGGGTAGACATTTTTGCCGGGGGAGTCGGATGTGGCGTAACACTTTCGGTATACCCTAACCATGTGCGGAAGTTATCCAAACTAATCTAAGCCTGCCCGGCTAGATTGCATCATTACCCGTATATGACTGCTATATAAACCGGAGAAGAGCATGTTAATTGAGCCTGAATGCCTCCTGCGTTGCCATGTCGCACACTTAACACATCCACATAGCTACACTGCATGGCATTAAACAATTCCTAGGCACACCATCTTCCCCCCATTTTGCAGATAGCGCCATCGCGCTAAGGCTTATATACACCCCCCTCGATCCCCCCGATGATCATCATCTGCCTAGTATATATATTAGTATAGGTAGACACAGGTAGACACAGGTAGACACAGGTAGACACAGGTAGACACAGGTAGACACAGGTAGACACAGGTAGACACAGGTAGACACAGGTAGACACAGGTAGTCACAGGTAGACATAGGTAGACATAGGTAGACATAGGTAGACACAGGTAGACACAGGTAGTCACAGGTAGACACAGGTAGTCACAGGTAGACATAGGTAGACATAGGTAGACATAGGTAGACACAGGTAGACACAGGTAGTCACAGGTAGACACAGGTAGACACAGGTAGACACAGGTAGACACAGGTAGACACAGGTAGTCACAGGTAGACATAGGTAGACATAGGTAGACATAGGTAGACACAGGTAGACACAGGTAGACACAGGTAGTCACAGGTAGACATAGGTAGACATAGGTAGACATAGGTAGACACAGGTAGACACAGGTAGACACAGGTAGACATAGGTAGACACAGGTAGACACAGGTAGACACAGGTAGACACAGGTATAGTCACAGGTAGTCACAGGTAGACATAGGTAGACATAGGTAGACACAGGTAGACACAGGTAGACACAGGTAGACACAGGTAGTCACAGGTAGACACAGGTAGACACAGGTAGACATAGGTAGACACAGGTAGACACAGGTAGACACAGGTAGACACAGGTAGACACAGGTAGTCACAGGTAGACACAGGTAGACACAGGTAGACACAGGTAGACACAGGTAGACACAGGTAGACACAGGTAGACATAGGTAGACACAGGTAGACATAGGTAGACACAGGTAGACACAGGTAGACACAGGTAGTCACAGGTAGACACAGGTAGACACAGGTAGACATAGGTAGACATAGGTAGACACAGGTAGACACAGGTAGACATAGGTAGTCATATAATATTATAGGTAGACATGAAATGCGTTTATATGGAAGGTAATGCTTGTATAATGGTATATTGTAGTGGTTATATTGTTTACATATATAGTATAGCAGATGACATAATTATACATAATTATTGTATAGTGGATGACATCATATTGGGCCGGGACCTCCAGTAAATATCCCATGAGCCCTAATCTGGCCCGTGGTTCAAGCTACATTGTTCACTTTTCGCTACACAGAGGTAAGCCATCAGCTATGCATATGTCTACAGCGCGACACAGAGGTGGAGCGCTATATTATTATTATTATTATTATTATTATTATTATTATTATTAATATTATTATCTTAAATGCACCTTGTGCAACAGTACACTGGGGTGTACGTCCCCCATGCAGCACTGAAAACATAAAAATGCATTAGTCTGTAGTCACGGATATATCAGGCAATAACTTATACATTAGGGATCAGTGGGGGGGGGGGGGGGGGGGGGACACAGGTACAATCAAGCTTCGGTCAAAAAAAGCGCTTCCGCCACATCTTCTCCACACCTCTCCCTACTCCATCATCTCTACATGCATAACTTAACACTGCTGCAACTCTTTCATCATCCCTCTAACTTTGCCACTCCACCTTCTCCCTCATTGTCATTATCAACTTCTCCCTCTCCTCTGCCATGCCAGTACATCTTAAGAACCAGTGTTCCACATTCTCCACCTCCTCACTTCTACAATTCCTACACACCCTTCCTTCCCTGCTAACACCTCGCCATCTGCCTGTCTCAACCTCCAACGCTGCAGTACCACCCCTCAATTGTATCAGAACCCTCCTCCTCCACTTACATTTCACTTATACACACTGTGCCTCGTATCCCTTCTCAATCAATTTCTGCACCTCTGCCAACTTCGAGTGACTTCTTACCTCTTACCTCCAACTATCCACAGTTTCTCTCCATACAACATCCCTTAGCATCTGCCTCACCTCACTCATAGACAAACTGTTCAGCCCTTCAGCTCGCAATCCTTCCCACCCAAACATCCTTAAACGTTTTTCTAAATCTTGCCTCCACTGAACCCCATCTGGTAGCTCCATCACCTGCATCATCACTTGCTTCAGTAGCCTATCCTCTCCCATTCTCATCACTTTCACCCAGAACTTGATACACTTCTTTATTCCTTCCCATTTCATCGGTAAAGTGTTCAGCTCAAACAGAAGGGACACTTTGGGGTGCAGCCTTCCCACTCCCAAGAATGTCCTTGCCACTCTCAGCTGAATCTTCTCTATGGGAGCCAGCTGCCTGCAACTACCGGCCCCACACCTCTGCCTCATATAACGGCACCGAATCTATCAACATTTCCAATAGTTTCGCCTCTCAGCTCACTCACTGCTGCTCTACACCTCCTTATCCAGTCACTCAGGGCTTTGGCTCCCGCCTTCGTTCTTTCCTCCACCATCCTTGCACAATTAAGCTGGTCATTCACCATACACCCCAAATACTTATACTCCTCCACAACTCCAATCCTCTCATTATTAACAAAAAAGTCTCCGCAGTCCTCTTAACACCTCTCCTCCTGATATGCATCACCCCACTCTTCTCCACATTAACTTCCACTGCCCACTCCTTGCACCACTCCTCCAACACCTTCAAGCCCCTCTTCACCTGTTCCTCGTTTTCTGCAAGCAAAACTGCATCATCTGCATAAAGCAGCGCTGTGACCATCTGCCCCCTGCACTCAACCCCAACCCCTGCACCCCTTAGCTTCTCCATTAATGAATTAACATATAAGGAAAATAATAATGGTGATAGGACACATCCCTGCCTTCAACCTCTAGATAATGCAAAAGAGTCACTCATCATCTCGCCAACTTTGCATTAATAACAGTAGTAAGGAATTTCGAACATGAAGGCTTCATCAGCTACAACTTTGTGGTTGAAATGTACGTATTGCAACTGTTAGTGATTGCTCAGTAAATCAAGTTCCTACATAAGTATACATGGAACTACTATAGGGGAGAGCATTAGGATGTAGCTGTGCATATTACACAAACAGTACATGGAGTACATGTGATTGCCCCAGCTGCTTGTAGGATTGAAAGCATGCACAGCTGTTGCACTTAATAGCCTTCGGCGGCTTATATGTATATTGCTAGTGCATGTGCAGCTGGCAATAAGCAAGTGATGTTCTTTATAATGTTATAGAGGCACATTACTACGTCGCGATAGCTAAATTGACAAACTAGAAAAGAGAACGTTTCGACCACGGAGACCTTCTTTAGCTGTCAGACTGAAGTGCTACAGAGAGGTGTTGTTTTATGAGTACAGCAGTGGTTATGTCTATATCTACTATGGAATTTTTATCAAGAGTAATTAAATTAAGCGATGTTCTTTATCTTACTTTCTTTAGCTATTTGCTCCTCTTTGATAGCTATGCATATGAAAATTGCATCCATGGATACTGAGCCAGTTACAACAGTGCTTAGGTCAAGTAGTAGTGCATGCAGTAGCTAAATTCACGTGCCCAATGATATAGCAATTTAGCTATGTGAGATTGGATTTGCAGATAATTGTCCCTTGCAGTTTGAGCATTTGAGGTGTAGCTAGCTAGCTATACAGCCTCAACTGTACATCATGCAACTAGCTAGCTGCACAAGGAGTAGGAAGCTCTCTATGTAAGAAGAGTATATGGATGGATTGTATTTGCCATGTGGACATAGAGTGCGGTATAATTATAGAGGAAGCACAGTGGACAGGTGTGGCAGATGACGGTTTTTGTCATGTGTACATAGTCCACATGCCCAAGAACGTGAATGGAAATCGTGATTACGCAATAATGGGTGTATAAACAGACATTCGCGGGTTGCTGAGTGTACTGAGTCTGTGGAGCGTTGGAAGAGGATGGGCGCTCGTTTGTCTTACCCGGAGGTGGACCAGAGCGGAAGAGTGGCCGTTGTGACCGGCGGAAACACCGGAATCGGATACGAGACGGCCAAGGGACTGGCTGTGTTGGGAGCACACGTGGTCATTGCGTGCAGGAGCGAGGAGAGAGCCAGGAATGTGAGCATGCCATCAGCAATAGACAGCATTTGGCTTGCCGTGCCTTGAATCTGCCCTATCAAAAAGCTTGAGACATTCAAGATTTGCTCCAGTTTGTACAATCTGTCATGATCATCTGTCAATGATCATTGATGTCAACATAGGGTGCATAGTAGTCTGACGTAGCCCCTGACACGTTCTGCCTCCATTTTGCGAAGATGTCAGGCATGCGATATCACTGCTATGTAAATAACATGAGCCTGAATCCAGGATCCACTCAACATCCACTGCTGCTCCTCCCCTAGACTGTGCTATTGATGATGTATTGTATTTGTCCCAATAGCGTCATTCCAGTCACTTTTGACCCAACCTCAATTAAACCAGCATCTATAAAATTGTACAAAATGCAAGTGTTTTGTACTTGAAACTTACCACTGGAACCCATATCAAACCTTTCTGTGTCATTACATGTCAGCTAGCCCCAACCTCTACATGGGCAAGTACAGCAGCTCAGTGCATAAATCAATAGCTCTTTCACTTGTCTACTTAGGAGTACAACAATGCTACAAACTTTAGCATTTATCTACATACATATACAGCTCGTGCACCATGAGACAGGAACAGTATAGTGAATACTCCCACGTTTCAAACTTCCGTTGTGTACATCCATTGTTGCTCTTCCCTCAGGCCATTACCCGCATGACTGAGGAGGTGTCTCGGGAGCATCCGGACAAGTCCATCACTGTGGAGTTCATGTCTCTGGACTTGGCATCTCTACAGTCCGTGAAGAAGTTCACTGAAGAGTACAAACAAAAGGGCTTGCCCCTCCACCTCCTCATCAACAATGCAGGGATTGCCAATGTCCACGAAGGTAGAGAAGACACCCCATACAAACCAATACAACCCCATACAACATGATTTAGAATTTGTGTACTCATGTTGTACAGAAAAGCACAACACTGGTACAATTTAGATTGACTTTCGATTGAGCTCTTTGTGTGGTCTACTCATACACACTACCTGTACTCATAGCCCACAAGAATCTCATGTGCGCTGGTTTTGTAGTTAGGCAACTTTAATTACTCTCATAATCAAATATATTACCAAGTAGGTCATACGTGCATGCCAAAGTAATTGTTCATTTGCTCTGTCACTTTCCCCAACTACATATGTTAGATGTTTGGGCACCAAGGTATGCAGAGTGTCAGGGTATTTGTTGTTACACTGCAATTACTTTACATAAATGTTTCTAGCGTTGGTGGATCAAAACACCAGATCAAAATCACTGGTAGTGTCTTGTATTGCTTAGTCTGGCTGCATTCAATATATGGCAAAATGAAGTCCAGTGTAACCCATTCTAGAGCTAGCAGGACATTGCGGCACATCATGTTGTAGGGCATTTGATTGACAGAGGATGCCCTGGGCTTCTTACTCGTCATAACTTTTCAACTTTATATGGTTCCACAACTTCTTTGTTTTAGAAATTAGATATCTTTCATGAGAGGCTGTGAAGCATCCAGGTAACATATTTGGAGCTTCATTTGTGTGCTTATTTGAGTATCTGCATGGTATCGACAAGAGCAGCTGTTCCCCCTTCTACTTATAAATGCATTGGGTTTTTAAGAAAGCACATTTTCCTCATAGAGAGTTCATGAGTAGATTTCATTATGTATCTCCTAATAATTGCACGTCTTCGTTGTGCTTTGTTATACTCAGGCCGTACTCAGGATGATTTTGAACTCCACTTCCAGGTAGGAATCTATGCAGCAAACACATGACTTCATTATACTTGCACTTTGCTTTCGTGTAGGGGTAATTTGGACTTGCAGTGTTTGGTCACCCAGCAACTTCCAACATACCTCCCATCCCATCCTCCCCAGGTGAACCACCTTGGTCACTTTCTGCTGACTCTGGAGCTCCTCCCACTCATCACATCCTCAGCACCTGATGCCAGAGTGGTGATTGTGTCATCAGCAGCCCATCGTATTGCCCCCTCATTTGACCCCACTAACCTCCAAGGGGAACATGGATATGACCGCATGAGGCAGTACTCCAGCTCCAAGCTATACAATGTACGCAGGTTGACTGTACATGTGTTATACCATTTATGCTGGCATGGGTGAACAGTAGCACCAATATTTTTCATACACTCACCACTGTTTTACAATGTCAAGAAACAATGAACTGAATGTCTTGGAAATCATCTTACAATTTGATATGACTGCCTAGCTTGTAACTTGCTCTGATATACATACCCTGAAGGAGGTGTGCTATCACTTTTATTATGGCGTAGCTCTTAATGGGTGCAGCCCTACATCGAAGAGTACATGGCAAGGGGATAACTGTGTCTGCTCTTCATCCTGGAATTGTGAGTTGACTATCTGACAGTGTACATTGTTTTTTTTTCAATTCCATTGGCACTGGATTCATGCAGGGGGTTTGAACAAACACACAGCACTCATACACTTGCATAACTCTGCAACAGTTGTGAATTCATGTCTGCTTTAACGTGCACTCTTAATATGCGTGTGAAGTGGTGCTTGATGTGTAGTGACCAGCACTGTACTGTGCTTGAATGCACACATCTCAGGTTGCTTCTGAAATTTTTCGCAACTCCACTGATTATCGGACAGCAAAGGTCATCATTTTTCTTGCAAGAGTATTAGGTATGTATGAAGTTAGAGAGAGTTATATACATTATGTAGTATAACTTTTCATAATACACTATAGTAGTGTCAGTGTGCTGTTACACCACTTGTACTACAGTACACCTATTTACCTATTTTCAATGTGTTATATGCTTTTTGTGATGTGTTTCTGCATAGGCCAAGAGCGTGACTGCCAGAAAGGAGCTGCCACCTCTCTGAATGCTGCTGTCCACCCTGAGCTGAACAAGGAGGAGTTTGTCTACTATAGTGATTGCAGGCCAGCTCAGCAGACCAGAGATGCCAGGTAGGTACATACATAGGTAGAGTTGATGGAAAGCTTGTCTAGGTATTGAGTTAGATTTGCTCTTTGCACATTTTACTTTACTTCACACCACACAGCTAAGTGCATTGAGAGACTAAAGTGGTTCTAGCCCTGTTCTAGCAATAACATTAATGTTCGTAGCCAATGGCATCAATCAGGCTGGAGGAAGTCATTGGTTATAGTGGTTCCTTGTCCGTGTAGAGTTATTGACATGTGACGTCTATGCAACCAGATGCTTCTTGCACTTATAACAAGGCAACAATTATTATCTGCTAGAAGACTACCACATGACCGACATTTTTGTCATAAGCTAACCGCATTCTGTAATATATTGAGCTCAACTCTGTCAAGACTACAGGTGCCAAGCTTGAAATAGCACTGCATCTTTGTACCTGTGGAGAATGTCTGTACCTGATTTAAAGATCTAACACTTTGCGGCCCTCGAGTAGGACATTAAAGTAGAGCGCTGGCATAAATGGCGGCAAATCTGAAATTTCCGGAGGTATTTCAGGCACTATTTCTACGCCGTAGAATATGCAACCATTTATGATATAATGCAGCCGGTGAATAGAAATTGAGTTTACAGCTCAAATGTAAATGGCTAACTGCTTGGTGCATGTGTTTCTCCCAGTGTGGGATCTGGCATTGCTGCAAGCCCTCCACACCAGTAATGGCACCGCCTCCAACAGATGTCACATCCATCCAGCACTCCTCATCACTGCCACTGCATCACAACATTTTTCGTGGAATCCCCAACACTTATCTTCATCTGAAAGAGGAAGTTTGCACCTGCATAAGTGTAGCTAGGCTGTAAAAGTGTTAGGCAACTGTTTCAGCTCCATACCTTTTCCAAATCACTGGCATTCAGCTGTACAAAAATGTAGCTACATTTGTAAAGAACTACTACTGTAGCATGTAGTAGAAAGCCTAAGATGCTAACTACACAATTGTAGCACTGATGTGCACCACCATCTGAATTCTAGCCGATTGCAAATATTGAATTCAATGGTTAGCACGAACGTGCGTAGACATTCCAGCATCCGTCTTGTGCACAGATGAGACAAGCAGCAGACAGGGCTGTCAGCGCACTAGTCAACGTAGACTAGCAGATGTATTGTTGGACTCCCCCAACCTTTGCTCTAGGTAAACAAGCTGAACTCAATAGAGGAATTGCCCAAATTACAGAATTGCCCTGTTTGCTGCAAACTATATATGTTGTTACTCCACACATTTGGTGGTTTTATGTACTATCGTACTCATTGCATGTTACACTATGGTGTGGCCCTTTCTGTAGGAGAGTGACTGAATGTGTATAGCATGCAGTATTTGATTAACATAATTATGATAAATTTAATTGTAGAAATGAACAGTTTCAGGAGCAGCTGTGGGAGATCAGCTGTAACCTGCTCAAGGACTACCTCTCGCCTGACATTTGGAGGGAGTATGGGCCCAGTGAGACAGAACAGCAGAGAGGAGAGGCAGCTGCCAATGGCCAGGGAGAGGAGCCTCGAGGACCAACTAAAGATGGTGACGAGATTGAGTCTTTGCCAGTTCCTCCAGTTTTGTCATCCTGATGAAAAGCAATAGCCATGAATGTCAATGTTTGTAATACACTACATGTATGTAGGAGGTACGTACGTAGCTAGGGAGACAGGCCAAATATGTTATAGAGTGAGCTGCTTTTTATACACATGCTGCCCTGACACAGTTGATTTATACAACTACAATTGATTTGGCATGAAGAGATATCGAATTATTATTGTAGTACAGTTCATATTGTGAAAAGGTTTAAATTGCCATGTATATATGTGCCCATATGCATGAGCATGCAAATTTGAGTTTTTATGTAATGATTGCTTTGGGTGAGCGCCCATGAGTGCACTTATGGGTACACGTACACATATCTAGCTAAATCAAGAAACAGCAGCAACATGCTCCATGCATTCTAGACCAGCCCTTGTCAAGTGAAAACGACAGGCAGGTTAGTCTAGTGTGGCTAGACCATTCCTCCCGCCATTCATTATAATTATGTATACAAAATGGAGAAGAAGATTGGTCTGGCCACACGTGACTACAGGCAGACCACCAACTTTGCAGGTCTACCTCAAGTACGTACTTTAATAATTGTATACTCAGTTTGGCTCATACCACGATAGGAGGACCCTATCCTTCCAGTGTAAAATGTTCAGGTACACTTCTTTCTCCATTCAATCTAAAAATGTATTAGTAGCTAATTAGCCATGCATGCACTGCCCAATAGCTGTAGAATAGAATTATTATGAGAAACAATTGCAACATGTTTTAAGTGCATCTTCCTCCACTGGCTGTCAACAACTCCTTGGCACTATGATATCACCCCTTAGCTACTCGAAATAGCAAGTGTGTGCATGGTCTGTCAGTAGGGACTGGCTGAGCTAGGCATCTGCTAAGGGAAATCATGATGACTCCACCACGCCAGCCAAAACCATTACAGCTACAGTATATGTATTATAGCTGGCTACCTCCAATTGCTATACGTATATAATATTATAGCTTCCTTGGTAGTAGCTATAGGATGATTATTTGGACGATCCAGCACGCCAACAAATGACTCGTCACTTCTAATTGTCACTTCAATGCAACATTTCGCCCATACAGTATGCCTGACGAAGACCGTGATGGGCGAAACGTTGCATTGAAGTGACAATTAGAAGTGACGAGTCATTTGTTGGCGTGCTTGATCATCCAAAATAATCATCCTACTATCAACTCCAGCATGCCTAATAACTTTCATGCTAGCTTCCTTGGTCTCCCAGTATTTGAAAACTCTCACTACACTGCATGAAATCATCTATTCTCAGAAAAATAAATCTAGTAATATTATGAAATAGCAATAATACCACCCATACCACCCATACATAACAAGAAGAACATAAGATCCATGATCGCAGTAGTGCTGTACCAGTCCCCCTCTTAGGGTCAGGGGTTAATTAATTGTCCTGGGCCTAAGTGAACATCTTGTCATACTGAAACATTGAACTGACCTTGAGCAAGAATGCATACAATACAGCAGAGTCAACAACAAAATGAGTGCATGAAATTTCAGCCAGTGTCTTTGTTAATTGCATACAAACTGTCCTGTATGCAGTTGACAGAGAACTATGGCCAAAAGCATGCCTTCGAAGCAAGTAATTTGTGAATGACTCTGTCACATATATAAGTGCTCGAGATCAGTTTGTCTTCATTGCAAGGACAATCTAGCAATGGTCGTCCCTGACATGTATTACGTCATAGACCTCCTTGAGTGGGGTAGGTAGTCATGACTACTAGCTACACTATTATTCTGAGAATGGAGAGCAGGCCTAGTATGTGTGACATTCTAAATGAACTGACTGTGATGATAGCAGCACCAATTGGTGGAAGTTAATAGAAATAATTCCTTTGTAGTGTTGATATAGGTGTAATGTGTGCAACATTGCACAGTAGTGCTTCCCACATGTGTACACAACACAAAGATCACACACCAAAGACTCGGAACAAAAATTCCTTCAAAGGGGTAGAGTTACAGCAGCTATCAGCAAGATCTATTGGGCACAACGACTGCGATCTACCACTCTGTTTAGCTTCTACAGCTAATTGCCCTCGCCACCGTCACCTTGGGAGCTCAGCCAGTGAAGGTAGATGCCAGTGAACACACAGCACCAATTGGTGGAGGTGAAGAGAAATGATTCCTTTGTTGATATAGGTGTAATGTGTGCAACATTGCACAGTTGTGCTTCCCACATGTGTACACAACACACAGCTGTTTGGTGACACCAAGAGAACAAGTATTTCGAGTTAAAAAGTGTGCTGAGTGTGCTTCATGCCCAAAAACATGAATGGAACTTGTGATTACGCAATATGGGTGCTATTCGCTGGTTGCTGAATCTGCGGTGCGTTGGAAGAGATGGGCGCTCGTTTGTCTCTTACTTGGATCATAGATAGTAGAGAACAGGGATTGGCAACTCTCCTGTACTGTGTATTATTTTATACTGTGTTTACTGGTTACGCATCCGGGTTAAACTGACACCTTGTTAAGTGTTATAATGTGATTTTTGGCGCGACCTTTGAAAGAGAGATTTGGAGAAGAAGAGAGAGTTGTGGAAGAACAAACCACCAGAGGAAGGTCACAAACCACTGCACACCCACACAAAGATAGCTCAAGGTCCCTTAAGGGCTATAGAGTGGATGGGTGTTGAAAAAAACAGACACATACACACATAAAGGCACTGCAAGGCTCAATTATTGATCATTTTACCTTGTAATAGGACTTTCTGTACCTCTACTGCCAATGACATTGCATGTATGCTCAAAGGGCTTAAAGAACAATACTGTACAGTCCCTGTAGCATGCCTTTAGACCGGTTTTGAAGAGATTTCTCTTAAATCTGGGGTGCTGTAGGCCTCATAGTGTACAACTGCTGATTATTAGTGTGGTGTAGTTCTGTACCTTTCCTGGTTGTGAGAGGGCATTTCACATGATCATTTTGACTTAGACCAATCCTATAGTGATTGGTGTATGCCTTCCAACTCATATTTTGATTATGCTAAGTATCCTCAGCAAGGTACATAGGTAGACAAAATGACCAATTTTGCATTTCACTGCATTCCTACAAAGCAACGAAATGTCAGACCAGCTCAGGAAACGCCTAATCACACGATCCACATCGTAGTCTTTCGTTCTGAATACTCGTTTCCAGTGTCCCAACGACTCTGAAAGCGTCCGTTAGCACGTTAGGATCGTCTTTAGCATCTCGGCGGCGGCGGCGACGCCATTTTCATTGCGTAAGCAAAGGTCATCCTAACGCGGATGTAGGTGTTAACAAGGTGCGAAATCGGGAGTTGCCAATCCCTGTTCTCTACTATCTATGCTTGGATTATGCAATAAATTAATGGGTGTATAAACAGACATTCGCGGGTTGCTGAGTGTACTGAGTCTGTGGAACGTTGGAAGAGGATGGGCGCTCGTTTGTCTTACCCGGAGGTGGACCAGAGCGGCAGAGTGGCGGTTGTGACGGGTAGCAACACCGGAATCGGATACGAGACGGCCAAGGGACTGGCTGTGTTGGGAGCACACGTCGTCATTGCGTGCAGGAGCGAGGAGAGAGCCAGGAATGTGAGCATCAGCAGTAGACAGTAGTTAGCTTGCCGTGCTTCGAATTCGCCCTGTCAAAAAGCTCAAGATATTCATGACAGAGCTGCCAAGTTACATTAATGATGATGCTGGAGGTTTGACCATACCCATACATTATTAAAAGGGCGATCATAAGCCTAACACCAGCTGATTATTTAAATTTTGTCACCTTGGCAATAACCCATGTAGCTAAATGTACATTAAATCTCATTCATAATAAATCATAATTACAGTTATAGCTACAGGTCATTCACACAACATTCGCAAAATACTTAGCTAGCCATGCATAAATGACAGCTAGTATAAATACCACGCGTAGCTAGATAGCTATAGCTATGTGGACAGCTCTTCAGCAAAGTGGAACAACTTTTGCGCACGCTCAGACAGCCAAACGGCTACCATGTGATAGAGTCTAACCAACTGACCTGCCACGTGCGAATCTATAGGCAGCGCTTGTGTAGTCGTCGCTTTGGGGATCATTATCATTGGTTAAAATACCAACAGGCAGCCATATTTACCAATAATTTATGACATCAGAAGAAATGCAGGTCAGATTGTTGGAGCAGAACAAAAAGTTCAGGATTGCTAGAAAGACCAGAGTGACTCAATTACGATTAGCATACCTGGTCTACTGTAACTCAGACTGTTATTTAAGGTTGTTAATATTCAACTCAGGTGGTTCACATATAATATACTTAGCTAATTTAAATTTGATTGTACACCCAACCTGGTCTATTGAAATTTGCTGGGGATTGAGCTTGGTGTGCGTGTGAGATGGAGGTACAGTAGAAATGTATGTGACACACGCCTAATGCGTATGTCTTGGCAGGTTTGTCATGAAATGCTCCAGTTTCTGTGTACAATATGTTGACGTTCACTCCGGCCAGGTTGCCTTTGGGAATGTTATCGCACTTAGCACCTTGAAATAAGCCTATCCATGGCCTTTAATTGTTCCAGTTTGCGACCGTTTCGCTAGTTTTACCAATGCGCGCTAATACATTAGATTGAAGCCGCCAATTTGAATCGGGGACTAGACGTCAAACAGGGTAAGGCCAGAGAAGTCTGTATAGTGTAAGCCCTGATGTCTGTTTACAACTATATACATGTCTTTCCAATATCTGCACCCTTACTGCCCTGGCAGCTGGCACTAGTACCCATTTGAGACCTTTGATAGAGGTACTGCATGTTTCTTTGTGGCCTCATTAATGTTGCTGTCAGCTACCATAACCACTGGAAAATGTGATTGGCCCAGTCAAGGTCTTTAGGTTGTATGCCAGCAAGATGATGACCATAGAGTGGTAAAATGTATATACATGCATGCAGTGAACAAGCCTGTACTTGCATTAATGCATGGTTGGCCTTGTCATGTAAGCAAGAGTGTAGCAAGGAAGCTTGGAGAATGTTGAGGTAGCTACACTGGTATTTGAAGCATGCTGACACAGATACTCACTGAAACCGATACTGAAGCCCTTCCCAAGTGCTGGCGTGTGAGGTGTTGGAGCATGCAGTCAAAAAGTAGGTAACACATCCCATCAGTGTTGCAGTGCTAGCATGCCTGACTGTGTAGGCTACCAAGAACTTGCATGTGCAGCCGTGTAGTCTGTGCATAGTTTGGAGCAAAGGAATGAAGTTCTGTAACTTTCACTAGTGATACATTATGGCCTGTTCACACACCAACATTTCTGTTCACAGCAGTACGTGACCTACTGTATACATACCCGCCACGGTGTCACTACTACTGAAGACAGCAAGTAGTTCGAGTTTGGGCGGTAGCCCCATGAGGTATTTAACTTGAAATACTTGTCAATCAATATCCCATATAATTATCAGACCAACTCACAATCATCATACTGTATATACATGCTAAAACCACAGACTTTAATATCTAGGAAGATTGAGAGTTCCCATGTAAAAAATATATACATGCATATATAGATGCATGTTCATTAATGTGTCGTGGATACAACAACATATGCCACTTCCTTTGCGAATGTGTGCTCCTGTGCATCCCTCTTCATCCCTTTCGATTTAAAGCAATTTCCCGCCATCTCACCCAGTTCTTATTGACCTATTCTGATGCCGTAAACAGCCTGAAATTCGATTGATACGTTTATCATCCATGCCCTTCGGACTGATAATGAGCAGTGTACGCATTGGTATTGAGGCTGTACAATTACGGCTTATTAACGTACGTTTCATTCCGTTAATGGTTGGTGCTACATTATGTAAACGACCCGTGATGTCATCAGTATGTTAACGATTCGTCCTTTTTGACTGTGTGATATGAAAGATGACACAGTGTAACAGCAATTTACGACATATTTCCTTTACGTGCACTCAACATTGCCTAAGAGTATCTATGATGTCAGGCATGCGATATCACCGCTATGTATATAACATGAGCCTGAATCCAGGCTCCACTCATCATCCACTGCTGCTCCTCCTCTAGACTGTGCTATTGATGATGTAGTGTATTTGTCCCAATGGTATTGTTTCAGTCAGTTTTGACCCTACTTCAAATAGACCAGCATCTATAAGATGCTGGTACAAAATGCAAGTGGTTTGTATGTAGTTGAAACCTAACACTGGAACCCATATCAAACCTTTCTGTGTCATTACATGTCAGCTAGCCCCAACCTCTACATGGGCAAATACAGCAGCTCAGTGCATAAATCAATAGCTCTTTCACTTGTCCACTTAGGAGTACAACAATGCTACAAACTTTAGCATTTATCTACATACATATACAGCTCGTGCACCATGAGACAGTAACAGTATATTGAATACTCCCACATTTCAAACTTCCGTTGTGTGCATCCATTGTTGCTCCTCCCTCAGGCCATTACCCGCATGACTGAGGAGGTGTCTCGGGAGCATCCAGACAAGTCCATCACTGTGGAGTTCATGTGTCTGAACTTGGCATCTCTACAGTCCGTGAAGAGGTTCACAGAAGAGTACAAACAAAAGGGCTTGCCCCTCCATCTCCTCATCAACAATGCAGGAATTGCCTTTGTGCACGAAGGTAGAGAAGACACCCCATACAAACCAATACAACCCCATACAACATGATTTAGAATTTGTGTACTCATGTTGTACAGAGAAGCACAGCAGTGGTACAATTCTGTTTGACTTTCGATTGAGTTCTTTGTGTGGTCTACTCATACATGTGTGCTGTACTCATAGCCCACAAGAATCTCGTGTGCACTGGTTTTGTAGTTAGGCACTTTTAATCACTCTCATAATCAAATATATTACCAAGTAGGTCATACGTGCATGCCAAAGTAATTGTATATACATTTGCTCCTTCACTTTTCCCACACATCAAAACTAAGTATGTAGATGTTTGGGCACCAAGGCACACAGAGTGTCAGGGTATTATATATGTTACACTGCAATTACTTTACATAAAGTAATGCGTCTAACATTGATATGGATCAAAACACCAGCAGTGTCTTGTAATGCTTAGTCCAGCTGCATTCAGTATATGGCAAATGAAGTCCAGTGTAACCTATTCAAGCCCCTTGTAGTTAGCAAAAAGGACATTGCTACACATCATGTTGTAGGCCATTTGATTGACAAAGAATCTCCCAGGCTTCTTATTGTTCGTAACTTTTCAACTTTCTACCTACCTGTGAAGGCGTTGTGTATATGGTTCCACATATTCTTTGTTTTAGAAATTAGATATCTTGCATGAGAGGCTGTGAAACATCCAGTGAACATATTTGGAGTGTGCTTATTTGAGTGTCTGTATGGTATCACCAAGAGCAACTGTTCCCACTTTTATTTATAAGTGCATTGGGTATTTAATGAGACACAGTTTGCCTCATAGAGAGTTCATGAGTGGATTTCATTATGTATCTCCTAATAATTGCACGTCTTCTTTGTGCTTTGTTATACTTAGGCCGTACTCAGGATGATTTTGAACTCCACTTCCAGGTAGGAATCTATGCAGCAAACACATGACTCATTTACTTGCACTTTTCTCTGCTTGTAGGGGTAATTTGGACTTGCAGTGTTTGCAGTGTTTGCAGTGTTTGGTGGTACAGTTGGTGTTTAAATTTTAAATTTTGTTGAGATAGAAGGCTTGCGGGGCAACTACCATCCAGCATACAAGTGCCAGACTTGAGGTCGCAGGTCTTAAGCAGTCGTGTATTCGGCACACCCGCGACTGGTACACAAGCGGCGATGTGGGATGAAGGAGCGTGGCCGATTCCGTAGCTTGCGTGGCTTAAAATCTGCGTTAGAGCGTGGGTCATGGGTTTGGGGTTAAGGGCTCGGTTGTCGGTCCTTTTTTCCATGTCGCTTTTTCTCCTGAGCTGTGTTGTTTCCTCAGAGTTTAAACAGTTAGTACCAGCTGACAAAGAACACATATAATTTGGACTTGCAGTTTTTGGTAACCCAACAGGCTCCAACATACCTCCCATCCCATCCTCTCCAGGTGAACCACCTTGGTCACTTTCTGCTGACTCTGGAGCTCCTCCCACTCATCACATCTTCAACACCTGATGCCAGAGTGGTGATTGTGTCATCATCAGCCCATAGTTTTGCTTTCTCATTTAACCCCACCAACCTCCAGGGGGAACATGGATATGACCGCATGAGGCAGTACTCCAGCTCCAAGCTATACAATGTATGCAGGTTGGCTGTACATGTGTGATACCTTAGGCTGGCATGGGAGAACAGTAGCAACAATATTTTCATACACTCACCATTGTTTTACAATGTCAAGAAACAATGAACTGAGTGTCTTGGAAATCATCTTACAATTTGATATGACTGCCTAGCTTGTAAACTTGCTCTGGTACACGTACCCTGAAGGAGATGTGCTATCACTTTTATTTTGACCTAGCTCTTAATGGGTGCAGCCCTACAACGAAGAGTACATGGCAAGGGGGTAACTGTGTCTGCTGTTCATCCTGGAATTGTGAGTTGACTATCTGACAGTGTACATTTTTAGTTCCATTGGCATTGGATTCATGCAGGGAGTTTGAATACACAGAGAACTCATACATTTCCACAACTCTGCAACAGTGTGATTTCATGTCTGCTTTAATGTGCACTCTTAATATGCGTGTGCGTGGAAAGTGGTGCTTGATGTGTTGATTGCGTAGTGACCACCGCTGTACTGTGCTTGAATGCACACATCTCAGGTTGCTTCTGAAATTGTTCGCAACTCCACTGATTATCGGACAGCAAAGTTCTTCCTTTTTCTTGCAAGAGTATTAGGTAGGTATGTATTGGGACAGTTACATTATATAGTATAACTTTTCATTCATAATACACTATAGTACTGTCAGTGTGCTGTTACAACACGTGTACTTATAGTACACCTATTTTCAATGTATTATATGCTTTTTGTGATGTGTGTTTCTGCATAGGCCAAGAGCGTGACTGCCAGAAGGGAGCTGCCACCTCTCTGAATGCTGCTGTCCACCCTGAGCTGAACAAGGAGGAGTTTGTCTACTATAGTGATTGCAGGCCAGCTCAGCAGACCAGAGATGCCAGGTAGGTACATACATAGGTAGAGTTGATGGAAAGCTAGTCTAGGTATTGAGTTAGATTTGCTCTTTGCACATTTTACTTTACTTCACACCACACAGCTAAGTGCATTGAGAGACTAAAGTGGTTCTAGCCCGGCTCTAGCAATGACATTAATGTTCGTAGCCAATGGCATCAATCAGGCTGGAGGAAGTCATTGGTTATAGTGGTTCCTTGTCCGTGTAGAGTTATTGACATGTGAAGTCTATGCAACCAGATGCTTCTTGCACTTATAACAAGGCAACAATTATTATCTGCTAGAAGACTACCACATGACCGACATTTTTGTCATAAGCTAACCGCATTCTGTAATATATTGAGCTCAACCCTATCAAGACTACAGGTGCCAAGCTTGAAATAGCACTGCATCTTCGTACCTGTGTAGAATGTCTGTACCTGATTTAAAGATCTAACACTTTGCGGCCCTTGAGTAGGACATTAAAGTAGAGCGCTGACATAAATGGCGGCAAATCCGAAATTTCCGGAGGTATTTCAGGCACTATTTCTACGCCGTAGAATATGCAACCATTTATGATATAATGCAGCCGGTGAATAGAAATTGAGTTTACAGCTCAAACGTAAATGGCTAACTGCTCATTGCATGTGTTTCTCCCAGTGTGCGATCTGGCATTGCTGCAAGCCCTCCACACCAGTAATGGCACCGCCTCCAACAGATGTCACATCCATCCAGCACTCCTCATCACTGCCACTGCATCACAACATTTTTCGTGGAATCCCCAACACTTATCTTCATCTGAAAGAGGAAGTTTGCACCTGCATAAGTGTAGCTAGGCTGTAAAAGTGTTAGGCAACTGTTTCAGCTCCATACCTTTTCCAAATCACTGGCATTCAGCTGTACAAAAATGTAGCTACATTTGTAAAGAACTACTACTGTAGCATGTAGTAGAAAGCCTAAGATGCTAACTACACAATTGTAGCACTGATGTGCACCACCATCTGAATTCTAGCCAATTGCAAATATTGAATTCAATGGTTAGCACGAACGTGCGTAGACATTCCAGCATCCGTCTTGTGCACAGATGAGACAAGCAGCAGACAGGGCTGACAGCGCAGTAGTCAATGTAGACTAGCAGATGTATTGTTGGACTCCCCCAACCTTCGCTCTAGGTAAACAAGCTGAACTCAATAGAGGAATTGCCCAAATTACAGAATTGCCCTGTTTGCTGCAAACTATGTTGTTACTCCACACATTTGGTGGTTTTATGTACTATCGTACTCATTGCATGTTACACTATGGTGTGGCCCTTTCTGTAGGAGAGTGACTGAATGTGTATAGCATGCAGTATTTGATTAACATAATTATGATAAATTTAATTGTAGAAATGAGCAGTTTCAGGAGCAGCTGTGGGAGATCAGCTGTAACCTGCTCAAGGACTACCTCTCGCCCGACATTTGGAGGGAGTATGGGCCCAGTGAGACAGAACAGCAGAGAGGAGAGGCAGCTGCCAATGGCCAGGGAGAGGAGCCTCGAGGACCAACTAAAGATGGTGACGAGATTGAGTCTTTGCCAGTTCCTCCAGCTTTGTCATCCTGATGAAAAGCCATACCATGAATGTCAATGTTTGTAATACACTACATGCATGTAGGAGGTACGTACGTAGCTACATAGGGAGACAGGCCAAATATGTTATAGAGTGAGCTGCTTTTTATACACATGCTGCCCTGACACAGTTGATTTATACAACTACAATTGATTTGGCATGAAGAGATATCGAATTATTATTGTAGTACAGTTCATATTGTGAAAAGGTTTAAATTGCCATGTATACGTATATGTGCCCATATGCATGAGCATGCAAATGTGAGTTTTTATGTAATGATTGCTTTGGGTGAGCGCCCATGAGTGCACTTATGGGTACATGTATCAAGCCAAATCAAGAAACAGCAGCAACATGCTCCATGCATTCTAGACCAGCCCTTGTCAAGTGAAAACGACAGGCAGGTTAGTCTAGTGTGGCTAGACCATTCCTCCCGCCATTCATTATAATTACGTATACAAAATGGAGAAGAAGATTGGTCTGGCCACACATGACTACAGGCAGACCACCAACTTTGTAGGTCTACCTCAAATACGTACTTTAATAATTGTATACTCAGTTTGGCTCATACCACGATAGGAGGAGGACCCTATCCTTCCAGTGTAAAATGTTCAGGTACACTTCTTTCTCCATTCAATCTAAAAAATGTATTAGTAGCTAATTAGCCATGCATGCACTGCCCAATAGCTGTAGAATAGAATTAGTATGAGAAACAATTGCTACATTTATGTATTTAAGTGCATCTTCCTCCACTGGCTGTCAACAACTCCTTGGCACTATCGTATCTCCCCTTAGCTACTCGAAATAGCAGGTGTGTGCATGGTCTGTCAGTAGGGACTGGCTGAGCTAGGCATCTGCTAAGGGAAATCATGATGACTCCACCACGCCAGCCAAAACCATTACAGCTACAGTATATATATTATAGCTGGCTACCTCCAATTGCTATATAGCTTCCTTGGTCTCCCAGCATTTGAAAACTCTCACTACACTGCATGAAATCATCTATTCTCAGAAAAATAACTCTAGTAATATTATGAAATAGCAATACTACCACCCATACCACCCATACATAACAAGAAGAACATAAGATCCATGATCGCAGTAGTGCTGTACCACTCCCCCTCTTAGGGTCAGGGGTTAATTAATTGTCCTGGGCCTTAGCGAACATCTTGTCATACTAAAACATTGAACTGACCTTGAGCAGGAATGCATACAATATGGCAGAGTCAAAATGCAACAACAAAATGAGTGCATGAAATTTCAGCCAGTGTCTTTGTTAATTGCATACAAACTGTCCTGTATGCAGTTGACAGAGAACTATGGCCAAAAGCATGCCTTCGAAGCAATTGATTTGTGAATGACTCTGTCGCATAAATATAAGTGGTCGAAATCAGTTTGTCCTCATTGCAAGGACAATGTAGCAATGGTCGTCCATGACATGTATTACATCATAGACCTCCTTGAGTGGGGTGTATATATGTATAGGTAGTCATGATTACTACACTGAAGTTCTGAAAGTGAAGAGCAGGCCTTGTATTTGTGTGACACTCTAATAAGGACTGACTATAATGACAGCAGCACCAGTTGGTGAAAGTGAATATATGGGAGAGCATGATTCCTTTGTAGTGTTCAATACAGGTGAAATGTGTGCAGCACTGCATAGTTGTGCTTTCTACATGTGTATATATACACACAACACAGCTGTTTGGTGAGTGATCACACACCAAAGAGAAGAAGAATTCCTTCAAAGGGGTATATGAAGTTACAGCTATCATCTCTACTGGGCACAATGACTGTGATCTATCACTCTGTTCAGCTTCTACAGCTAATTGCCCTCGCCGCCATCACCTTGGGAGCTCAGCCAATGGCGGAAGATGCCAGTGAAGGAGAGTCCACTAGCACTGGAGGATGTATCAGTGACTGGAGAGAGATGAATAAGGCCTACCTTGAACAACAGTCCAGTGCTGATGCGGAGAACTCCATCTTTGACTTTTATCCCAGTGATGCCATCAACTACGGTGTGCTAGTTATGTTCTACAACATGGGACCCCCTCCCAACACCAGCACCAGTGGAAGGAGGGAGTGCTGCCAGAGAGGAAGCAAGGACTGCTTCATTTACTTTCTCTTCAGGTACAAGATCTTCAAAATCATTAATCCGTATCTGTTATTCAGCCTTACTGGACATAGCTTCGAAACGAAAAGACAGCTATACAACCTTAACCAACTGTGCTGGGTACCACCACCACTCTGCAACAACAGTAGCACAAGCACAAGACATATCCTGACTGAATTCTCTCGACAGGTACGTATACTTTATAGCTGTTGAATGCAGTAAGGGCACAGCAGTGTATTCTATCATAGTGCTAAAGGTATATATATATTTCGTGTGCCGTGCATGCAGGCGCAGGAGGATTAAAATATAGTTATATAATGCTGTGTATGCATGCATGCAATGTGTCCACAACCGTATCCATTATATTTTATAGCATATACCTCTTGTTTCACATTACTCCAGTTCTTAGGTCTAGTCATGAAAGGGAGTTACATTCAAGTTGACTTTCCAGCTGATACGTTGCCTGAGCATTGTGCATATGATTCTAAGTCTGCACAGCTAATTTCTACTGCTCCAATCCTCTTGTTCATCACTGTGGGACTGTTCCTGGTCCTCTACATGCACCACAGCTGGGGAGCGGTGCGCACAGTGCTGGCTCAATCACAAGTGGCAAGACACATCATGAGGTCATCCTTGTTGGTATTATGGATAGCGCTCCTATGGGCAATGGTGCAATTCTTCGTTACAATCAAAAGTATGGCTAAAGCTGTTCAAGAGAAGAGATTGTTCATGTTGTTCCAAGATGTGTACACCCCACAAGTGTCTGCTGGATATGCTCAGTTTGGATCCTTCCTAGCCATACTGCTCCTTGAAGCTCCCTTCCTCTCTGTCTTCTTCCTCCGCAAGGCCACTGACCTCCACAATAGGAGGCAGCAGCTCTCCAAGACTAACTGTCATCTGTGTTACTGGTTCACATTCCTCTATGACACACTCGGTGGTATCGGTATGGTGGCAGCCATCCAGATTATATCAGTGTACCTCTTCTACACTGCACTGTACTTGACAGTGCTACCCACACTGGCCATAGCATGGTTTTCTTATATGGTATCCCTTAGTGTTGTTTGTCTTGTGTGCATAACCGCGCTAGCTCAAATTGTCAGCTCTTGCTGTAAGACTGATCTACTTGGAAGGATCATCATAGGACTGGCATTTATTCTTTTGGGGATTATCTGCATCATTGTCAACTACACCCTACTTCTGCCACTGACTGAAGATAAACAAGCCAGCCATGAGACTCTTCGTCATGTGCTGACATCAGTGGGGTCTTCGGTGATTATTGCCATATATGGGTATGCAGTGAAGAGGCTGCTGTTTTCAAAGAAAGGAGTGGAGGGGGCTGAGAGGGAAGGCCAGGAATTAGAGCCATTGATTAAGACGAGAGTATTCCATTGAAGAGAATGAATTTGACACTTTGAAGTAATTCTGTACTACTATGTGTTCTGTAGAGTAGATCTGTGAGGGGTTCAACCTCGCCATGTCCACGCAGTAGATAGTAATCATGCTCCTCCTCTACTTCATGTTCCACCTCTTATTGTTTACAGACATTTGGTCTAGGCTGTAGTGTCATACTGTTTGTGCATAGGGTGACACAAGTGCTTCTGCTTTTCTGACTATTGATGAGAGTTCATTACATGTTGTGACTGCCTTTATCTAAACATTAATCTGCCTGTCATGGGTCCCCTCAACTGCATGGTGTATAAAGGAGCACATACTGCTTAGATGGAGTAGTTTGATTTGACTACAACAACTTTACCAACATTATTGCACCTTGCACTGTGTTGTGGTAATGGTAGTGTGTATATAGCAATGATCCTCTATGTCAAAATTACATCATATACACATCCCTTGAGTGGGAAATCATGACTCTGTAATTCTGAAAGTGAAGTGCAGGACATTAGTTGAAGCTGTACGTAAATCAGACTGACAGTGATGAAAGCAACACCATGAATAGGTAGTGGCCAACACAAGGCATTGTGCGGTGTTGATATAATATATAGGCATCCTGTGTGCAGCACTGCATGCACAGTTTTGCTTTCCATATGCATGCACAACACACAGCATACACAACACACACGTACAGCATACACAGCACGCACAACACACACACACACACAAACGAGGTAAAAGAGATTGCACCAGAAGACAGAAATATCAGCAAGAACTACTGGACACATATACTGACTGCAATCTATCGCTCTGTTCTACTTCTACTTCTACTGCTGATTGGCCTGGCAACCATCACCTTGGGAGCTCAGCCAGTGAAGGAAGATGCCAGTGAAGGAGAGTTCACTTGCACTGAAAAGTGTTTCAGTGATTTGCTAAGACTCAAGAAGGCCTACCTTGAACAATTAACAGTTCAATGCTGATGTGGAAAATTCCATCTTTGACTTGCACCACATTGATGCTGCCAATTACGGTGTGCTACTCATGTAGTACAACACGGGGCCCCTCCCAACACCAGCACTAGTGGGAGGAGGAAGTGCCACCAGAGAGGAAGCAAAGAATGCATTATTAACTTCATTTATAGGTTCAAGAACTACAGAACCATCCATCCACAGCTGCGGTATAGCCTCGGTGATCATGAAATCAATAAAAAGATAAGCATGCAGCATTAACCAACTGTGTTGGGTACCATGCACCACCACTCTGCAACAACAGAAGTGCATTGCACATTCTGACTGGAATCCCTATGCAGGTACCTAATAGCTAGCTATTGTATGCAGAGTGGGACACATCAGTGTATACATGCAGCTGTGTAGTTATATACTTGCATGCAGTCTACAGTACATATCATGCAGTGTCCATATACTTGTGTTGTGCCTGCATGCACATTAATTATACATGCAACCACAACCATATTCAATAGTTAATTGTATATAGCTATACTTCTTATATTCTATCACTCCAGTTTTAGGTATAATGATGGATGGGAGTGGCTTTCAAGTTGACTTGCCAGCCGGTGTATATCGTGTGCATCGTGCATATCCTTTTAATTCTAAACTGGAACTTGCTATCCTTCCAATCCTCTTGTTTGTCTGCATGGCTAATTCCTACTGCTCCAATCCTCTTGTTCATCACTGTGGGACTGTTCCTGGTCCTCTACATGCACCACAGCTGGAGAGTGGTGCGCACAGTGCTGGCTCAATCACAAGTGGCAAGACACATCATGAGGTCATCCTTGCTGGTATTATACAATCCTCATTTTCGTATCTGCCTCATTGTATTACTTTATCACTTGGTGACACAATGTTTGCAATCTGCTAGTTATCTATGGCGGCACCTGCAGGAATGCATGCATCTTGCAGGCAATCCGAATCACGTGATCCTCCTAGAAACAAAATGACGGTTTTCGGTTTGATCAGTCTGGCTGTCCTTGTTGTTGCTGCTAATGCCTTGCCGTGGATGGACGTGATTTCCGGCCACCCGGAGCATCCCGATGTGATCATGGACGGTAAGCACAGAGGATCATCTCAATGACCGGTAGAATCGATCGGGGAAATGTGCTGTATGGTTTCTCCTTTTGGTGGTCTTTGCAGGCAAGATAAGGTATGCAGGCGACGGACGGTACAAGGCCTACATGGTCCCCCCGTTTGAAGCCAATCACGCGTCCTTCTTGGAGTTGCTGCCTAACGGGGACATGCTGTTGGCTTGGTTCAGTGGCAAGAAGGAAGGCTACAGCGGCGTGGCCATCGTGCTTTCGCGACTAAAAAGTGGCTCCAACCAGTGGAGCAACGCCACTGTCGTGTCGCAAAGAAAAGGATACTCCAATCAGAATCCTGTCATCTTCTCTGACCCAAAGTCAAAGATGGTTCACCTCTTCCATTCGCAGCAGCCAGGGGAGACACAGACTATCCCAAGATCAGAAGCGACGGCGAAAATCTGGACGCTCAATTCCACTGACCTAGGGGTCACTTGGAGCAAGCCTTATGAGCTATTCTCCAAAGATGGTTCCTTTGACAGGAATCGTATGGTGGTCAGGATCAATGGAGAATGGATCCTTCCAATGTACTATTCTGGTGAGTTATACACACTTTGTGGCTTATGCCTTGGCAGAGCATGGGTTGACACACTACCCTATAGTGCTAAGCAGCAGCAGCAATAGTGTGAGAATGCATGCATGGGTGGATGAGGATTTGATGATTGTAGCCTTGTCACGTGTCCTACAGATATTCTATTGCCTCTTTTCCTTCGCCCCATGGCATATTGTAGCCTAGTTCATTAGCCCCTCTCTGCCAGCAGGCACTTACACCATATCATGGTGCTGGTGTAAGTGCCTGGCCAGTGGAAAGGGGCTAGCATGCTGGACTAGGCCAACCCTGTCAATGTCCGCAGCTAACAGGGCAGTGAGCCATTTGCAATAACAAAACACTCCTTGTGAACACTGTGACGGAGTGAGCGATCATGAAGACTCTCATTGTAACATACAAGGCATGCGAGAATCACTGATACTGTTATTTGTACCCTGAATTTTGGATTATGTCAATTCTATAGCTACTTGGCTTGTACTCAAACTAGTGAATGCATTGATTACACACGTATAGTGTGAGATGTTGATTACACACGTATGGTGTGAGATGTTGATTACACACGTATGGTGTGAGATGTTGATCTCCATGCCTTTCTTAACTCTAAGAAATGCAGCTAGTGTGTGTGTGTGTGTGTGTGTGTGTGTGTGTGTGTGTGTGTGTGTGTGTGTGTGTGTGTGTGTGTGTGTGTGTGTGTGTGTGTGTGTGTGTGTGTGCCGCTCATCACAGAAGATTCAATTTACTCTGTACCCCTCAATATTGGTCATTTGGTGGGTGATGGATGTGTATTCAGATGTGAAGGTGTCCATCCTATTTAGTGTTATCGTTTGTACACATGCAGTGAGCGGAGACAAGAATGAGTACTCTGCTGGCCAGGTCACCAGTGACGGAGTGAGGTGGACAGAGTGGCCAATGAAGGACAGCAATTACCTGGTGCAGCCCTCTGTCATCCGCCCGCAGCCTGGCAACAGCACCCTGCTTGTCTACTACCGTGACAGGAGGGCTCAGCACATCTATAAGGCAGAGTCAAGTGATGATGGTCAGACTTGGACCGCACCCGAGAAGACCATCTTTCCCAACAACAATGCTGGGATACAGGCCCGCACACTTCTCAACCAGCACATTGTACTCGTGTACAACCCAACCACTGCAGACCGCCACCCTCTCCGCATCTCCCTCTCGGAGGACGGTGGCAAGACATGGCCCTACTACAGAGACCTTGAGACCGGAGACGGCCCCGAGTACAGCTACCCCTGCATCCTGCAGACAGCTGATGAGTGGATACACATCTCGTATACCTTCAACCGGCAGACCATCAAGTACGTCAAGATCAAGGAGGACTGGATCAAGGAGGAGAGCATCTGATTGTGCCCACCCATGTCACACTGACACACACACACATGGAAGCCTATAGGATACTCTCTTACGTACTTGCATGAATTAGTGTATAAATACATACATACATACGTAGCACTGATGGACAGTCAGTAATCACTTTGTGGTTTGTAAATACGTAGTTGTTTTCACCAGGGCAGACACCAAGCACATATGTACGTACATTCATGTCCCTTAGTACAGTATACAGTATACATCCACTGTGCTCTATTGTACATACACACAGGAGGGATACTATGACTATAATTATGATACCAGTTTGTTTACAAGATGTCAAAGGTGCCTTGAAGCAGTTACCCTTATGCTGCGTTTGGGTTTTGCACCACCAGGAGTAGGTAGTCCTTGTCTGTGTAAGCACAACAGGGAAGAGAATGATCTGTAACAGCTCAATGACTACAATAGGTTACATGAGATCACACCAGGACCTGGGCCCCAAGGTAACTAAAGATACCTATGTATGTTAAACCTCAAGTTAGTGTCTGTACAGAACCTACCAGTATACCTTCATACCCTTCAACTTCTGAATGAGTTGGCTACCCACAGCTACGTACGTATTCCTGACGTACCAAACTTGCCCTCACCTGGTGAGACCATTATCTCATGTTTCTTGGTCCTTATGCGCAGGAAGGTCAGGTCATTCTGAGCAGAGAATGAAGTCCACAGTGTGAAATTACACAAACACCTTACACTTACGTATATTGCATAGCCAGCGCCATCTTTACTACAGTTACCATTGCACAAGACCACTTATTATGCTATTCATTGTGCCCCAACACCAAACAGCTTGCAGAGGAAGATTCGGAACCTAATGCGTGGAGTGCTACGTATGTGCACAGCATTTCTCCCAAATTTGGTACCTGTGTGTGTCGGTGTGCTTGGAATACGTTTCTCTGGAAGGCTACAGGCAATAATGTACAATTTACGTTTGAATGGCACTGCCTCATCACATGCCTCATCTGCATTGACAGTTCCCTTTTGTGCTAAGGTACCACACACGTTGCAGAGTGAGGAACATCTCATGTAGAATGCAGTGCCATGGAGTTGGGGCACTGTTATATAGTGTGATCAAAAGATGCCTCCTGAGAACAGCCACCTCCTGCTCGGGGCAACACCTATGTACGTATGTAACAAAGCTGATAAAATATGATCAGGTATCAAGGAAATTGCCCCTGGTCGCTAGTAGCTGCTTTCAGCCGGACCTGGAAGAAAAATAGGGACCTTGGAAATAAGCAGGCTCAGCTTGCTTTACCAGAGCACCAGCAGGCCATCTCAGTTGTCCTTGCTGAGGACCGCAACTCACGGCACGTCATGCCAAGCAGTACTGAATTTACTGCACTGGAGGCCCTTGTTAAGGTCTTAAAGAGCTTATCTGTTCTCACTGATGCTCTTTCAGGAATGTAAGAACTGAGCAGCTCAGCGCTTCGGCCTATCCTTAAGCATGTCCTGGATAATTGCCTTGCTGCTAAGCTAGACGATGACCATCTAGTAACAGAAATGAAGTCAGAAATAGCTAGGGATCTCTGCACATGCTACAAATCTGCTCTCATTTCACAGCTTCTTGACAAGTGCTCTATCTTGGACCCTAGATTCAAAGCTACCTACATTGCTGACAGAGAGCTGACAGAATTTGAATTGCAAGCCGAAGTCATCCATCCCAGTGAAATCAAATAAATGCCCAGTGTGACCCAGTTAGCCCTTCTGCCTCAGACTCTGCCACCTCCTCTGGGGATGCACCTCCTCCAAAGAACAAGAAAGCAAACGATCTAGGAGCAATTTTAGCTGTAATACCAAGAGAGAATCAAGCAAGAAAGAGTTTGTCATTGGGTTAGCAATTCAGCAAGGAAATGAGCATGTACCTTGAACAGCCATGTGAAGAATCAACCAGTGTTCCACTTTTGTGGTGGAAAACTCACGAAACTGCTTCCCCCATCTGGCAAAGTTGGCAAGGAAGTACCTATGTGCACCTGCTACAAGTGTGCCATCAGAGTGGGTGTTCAGTAAGGGGCGAATTATTGTTGACCCTCTTCGTAGTCGCTTGGCACCAGAGCATGTTAACACACTTGTTTTCTTATCAAGGAACATTCAATAGTCCCATCCTATACAAACATGTAGTAAAATGCTGTAGAGTGAGTTCTGTACACACATAACATTGCTTCTGCCTTAAATGATGTCATTTACTGAATTATCGTGATAATATCGAATATCGTGATAAAATGTGGGATGATAATCGTAGTAGTGGAAATTCGTTATCATCCATCCCTACCCTTACCTATAGAAGAGCATACATCATCAACAATTCCTCCCACACCACCACTTTTTGAGGCCTCCTCAAGTGCGCACCCAGCCCCACTCTCCGCCCATTCCCACTTCCCCTCCACCAGTGCTGGTGAGTCGTGCCAAGCTTCCTACCACTCCTGATCAATAAGATGAATTGGATGCATTCATTAAGGCAAACATCACTCCTGTGCTACATGCAGGGGATGTCAATGGGATGCACCACATAATCACCATAGCCTGTATACCTATCTGGTGTCCAGGTTTGGTGCCATGCCTGTTAAAATGGCCGTCAACGCCGTAGAAGTGTCAACCTGCCAGCATCCAAAATGAATGCCATCACTGAAGTCACTGCCCAAGAGAAGCAAGTTAGGAAAGAATTGAGATAACCGACGAGGAGTGGTGCATCCCATGTGGAAGTCAGACTGCTGGCTCAGAAGTTCCACCTGCTTGTCCGCCAGCATAGCAAGTTCATGAAGGAAGCCAGACTTCTGACTGCTAAGATTTCCACCAATCAGATGAGAAAGGAATGCCACTGCAACATCCAAAGTTTGCCCACAAGATCTCGGATGATGACAGTCACACTTCCATCCAGCCATTCTTAGGCTGGGAACAGGCTGAAGAGTTCTTCATTAGTGCTGTCCCCATAATCACCGCTCCTTTCTCTGAGGAGGAGCTGAATGGGGTTATATCTGGCCTCAAGTCCTCATCTGCGCCCAGCCCTGTCGACCCTAACCCTACACCATCATCAAGAGGTGTCCCTCCGTGTTGCCTGCATTGATGCACTTGTACAACTGCTGCTGGCTGACCCAGAAATTCCCTACAGCATGGAAGGTTGACATTGTGCACCTGCTGGGCAAGAAGAAGGTAGCCGACGACCCCTCCAATCCCTCCCACTTCCACCCTATTGCCCTGACATCACGTGTAAGCAAGGTGTTCACCAGCTTGGTGAAGAGGAGATGGCTAGCATACATGGTCAACAATGGGCTTCCTCAACACTGCCACCCAGAAAGCCTTTGTTGACGGTGTCCCTGGATGCTCTGAACACCATCTGAAGCTGCTACCTATTCTCCGGGAGGCTCAGAGGAGAAGAAAGTCGGTTTGTGTTGGTTGGCTAGACCTGGCCTATGCATTCGGAAGCGTGCACCATGAACTAATTACCTTCTCTCTTGCACATTACCATGTTCCTCAGCAGTTGCGTCAACTGGTGTCCGAACTCTACAGTGGACTATCGACTTTCATTTCCACCAAGTCATGGACCACTGTCCCCATCCACCTGCAGCTTGGAGTTTACCAGGGTGACCCACTGTCTGCCGTTACTTTCAACACAGTGATGAACACAGCTCCAGTCAGTGCGAGACTTGCATCATTGTTCAATCACAGCCTTGAGTGCAGACAAATTCCTCAAGAGTGGACGTCAGCGAATGTAACTCCAGTGCAAAAGGGGGACGTAGTGTGGACATTAAATTTCAGGCCAGTGTCAGTACTCCCAGTTGTGAGTTCAGTTTTTGAGAGGCTCCTTCACCAACAGCTGTACGACTATCTACAGAAACACACCATCTTACATCCAGCACAGTCACGTTTCAGGCCTCAACATACCACTAAAGATCTGTTAGTCAGAATGGTGGATGACTGGAGGAAAGCACTAGATGAGAACAAGTTGGTTGGAGCTGTTATGGTGAACCTTAGCAATGCTTTTGACATGGCAAATCACTCCATTCTTCCAAGGAAGATGGATAGCTATGGGGTGGCAGGAAAGGAGCTGAAGTGGTTCCAAGACTACCTGCCTGAGAGAAGACAGAGGGTCTGTGTGGTAAATGAAAAGTCAGAGTGAACTGACATCAGAAGAGGTATGCCACAGAGTTCTATCCTAGGCCCACTCCTATTCACCATGTATGTTAACGAAAAAGCAGTCCGTCAATGCTAGATGAAACAGTATGCAAATAATACCACCATGTCTCATGCAATGAGTAGTGCTAGTGAGTTGGAGGCTGTGCTGGAGGAGGATTTGAATGATGTACTTAGCCCAGTGGGTAGATGAAAACAAGCTGGTGTTGAATGCAAAGAATACCCAATTGCTTTTGTTAGGAAGGAAAGGCAGGACACAGGAGTTAGAGGATGTCAGTGTAACACTGAATGATGAACAGCTACCAAGAAGTCAAATGGTAAAGTGCCTAGGTGTGAGTATTGATAACGGATTAATGTGGAGAGAGCATGTTGACTCACTGAAGAAGAAGTGCTACTGTGGATTGGCCAAACTGCAGAGGTTAAGGGAAGTGTTACCACCAGAAACAAAAAGGTTTATAACGCCCCGGTGCTCCCACATTTAGACTACTGCTCAGTGGTTTGGCAAGAGTGCACAAAGAACTCCAACAGACGGTAGAATGAATCCAGAACTACTGGATGCGTTTAATATTGTCCAAACCACCTTGGACAGCTAGTTCTGACCTTAAAGTGACTCTGAAGTGCGCTCCATTCACAGAAAGAAGAATGCTGCTCAGAATGGCCCTGGTACACCGATGTGCCGGCAGACAAGGTCCAGAATACATGAGGGATGTATTTGTGACAATGATAATGTCGAGTGTTGGATGAATAGAGGATTCCAGAAACTGCACCTTTTCCGAGTAAACACAGTTTTACAAGAAATCGTTTACATTTAAGGGGTCCCAAGAATGGAATTCCCTCCCAGAGGACAGCAGGAATATCCATTCTCCCACTGTTTCAAGAAATGCACAGGACGATGGCTGCAGGAACAGCTATTCAGCCAGCTGGACCCTTATAGCGAAGGGAAAGAGGGTCCAACAACACTCACTAATGGAAATGATCATTCAACACCCCTTTGATACTCGGCGTAACAAACCACAGTTTACATAGTGTAGATTCAGAGGCCACCATCCATGGTGAAATCAAACCGCTTGGCGGGTGGCAGACTGTTGCCATTGCTACGAGAAGGCTTGGAAGACTTGGCCATTATACGTCGACTCACTGCTAGATACCAACTGCAAGTCTGCAACCCACAACCCGCGCATTCAACGATTCAAACTACCCGCGCATTTTCAGGGCAGCTATTCTTCGAAAACCACTTACTACACGCTTTCAGTGGTGTATTGCGTACTTTACTGCACAAGACCCGAGGCCGCAAAGCGCCAGAGGGTCTCATGCAGTGAACGCAATACGCCATTGAAGCGTGTAGTAACTACTATGTACTGTGCGTGTTCACCTTTAGAACACTTTTGGCATTGTTGAGTTCACCTGCACGTCACCCCTAAGTAGTTTATTCTTTTGTTCTACTTCTGTATGCATGCACATGTCCAGTCCTCTGTATTCTCATAATAATGATGAGTGACGTGGAAAGTAAATTGGGTTTGCAACCCGAAAGACAATATCGATGCATACGTACATGCATGCATACACTGGATCCTAGACAGTTGTATGGCCTTTGTAAGCATGTGCAAGCCAACCTGAGGGTCAATGTCTCTGACGGTACACCGTGTCTTGTTGGTCAGTTGGTGGATGAGTCCGGCATAGGTCACAGTTGTGGAGTTGTCCATGGTTGTGCGAATGGGGATGCCTTTCGTGGGAGGGAGGAGAGGAAAAAGACATAAACGAAACACACAAGTTCACCAACAACGTACCTATTCCGTTACAAAGAAGAACACACAGAAAGTGACTGAATCACTACACACACAGTGTCCGGTACCATCCCAACCTTCTTGATTCACGACTATGACACCAATCACGCCCTTGTGCGATTGGATCCGCTTAAGAGTCTCTTCAACTTCCACCTGAGGTTAGGAAACAAAAGAAAACGAGCGTAGTAATGGGAGGTAACCCATTTCGTTTTAGAAGGCTCACCATCTTTCCTCAGTGCTTCTCTGTGTTGCCAAGACAGTAATGAATTTTAATAAGGGGAGTCCCCTCGTGAAAAATGGCTGCCGGGAGAGTAGCTCGCGGATGCATCCTTTATCGACATTGCCTCGCGTCACTGTCGGGAATCGACTCTATTCTATCGAATGGCTTTCAAATGCACTCTTTGTCTTCGTATCAAATTTTCAGACGGACCTTCGCAGACACCAGAGCGCCTAATCTCACTCCTGTGTTGTCCCCGGACGAGGAAGGGGCAACCGTGTCTCCGTCTGTAGCACAAGAAGATCCCATCCGACACGATCGTTATATACCAATTACACGACGTCATTTGGTGCGGTCACTGATGGAAGAAACCAAACTTCTGACAGGCTCAGAGAGGGACAACTTCACTAGGTTTGCAGCTGCTCTGGATGCCCACCTTTACCAGAAGTACTACGAGTATCTTGATAAAATGAAGGTGGGCGTGTGGGGAGGTATATTACTTTAACAATGAAGATGGACCATAGATGAATCCCAGTGTATGCGTGAGACTACTCTGGACTATGCATGTGTCACATCAGGTGTCAAATGTACCTTGTTTTTCATGTGTGCATGTAGCCACAATGTAATGTTCCTTCTCCACCCCAAGCGCTATGACTACATTGTATTGTCCGGCTTAACTCTTAGGAACTCTACGATCATCTTGACCCTGACAAGGACACTATCGTAAGGAAAACACTCACTCGCCAACAGCAGCTGGACGATGAGTACTGGCTACTGCACCTCATCAATGGCATCGTTGACAAGGCCAACTACACCTCCATTTCCCACAGCCATCTGGTGTCTGCCTTGACTGCACATGACACTGTGGAAGGGGTGAATGTGAGCGTTGATCCACAGCAATTTGAGGTGCTTCGGATATGGACCAGAGGCAAGAAAGCGATTGACCCCAACATGCGTGAGAGGATTAAACGCATAATCGCACGAAAGGGTACCTATGAGCAGCACATGTACACAAGAGTCATGGTTGCACTCAGGAAGAAGGGCGGTGCACATGTCCAGCTAAAGATGTTCAAGGACGTTCCCTGCGCCCAGCTGCAACATCTTATTCCAGGGGCAAAGATACAAATGACACAACGGGACCAGACACTGATCTTCTCCGCTGCTGCATTGGTCACCATCAGTGCTGCCGCAAAGCTGATTGCCACCATGAATGCTGCTAACCTGCCATTCTCTGTAGCTGTAATGACTCTTTTTGCTTTCTTCGGTTTCAACACCTGGCTCCGATATTCCACCAAGCGCAACCATTACCTAGCCAATCTCTCACAATTTCTCTTCTACAAGGCTGTTTCCCACAACAGAGGTGTTCTCACTCTTCTCTCTGACAGAGCACAGGACGAGGAGTTCAAAGAAATGCTGCTCTCGTACACATTTCTTCTAGCTACCCCTAACAGAAGGGGAATACCCGGGACGGTACATGACGAAGGCCCTCCAAAGTACTACTCAGAAGACAGCCTCAAGGAAGCTGTGGAGCAGTGGATTGCAGAGCACTTTGGTCTGGTAGTGCGTTTTGACCACAGGGATGCCCTTGAGAGCCTGGAGTCAGTAGGGCTCCTGGAGCCCTGCCATGACGGCACTCTTCGTGTCGTTAGCATGGAGGAGGCCCTGAACATCCTACCCAAGCCCATGCTCAGTTGGAGTGGGATGGCTGCTGTGAGGGACAGCCAGGCACTTGAATATGAGGCTGTGGAAGACAAAACTGTGTAGAAATAGGTACATGCATGCCATGTAGCAAAGTATATATATGCATTACTATTTGCATGGTATACTATTTACATAGGCATATTGTGTTGCACTAAATGTAGTCCATATGTTATGATATGTCATGGTGTACACTTTTAGCCTAAATTTACTATTAAGGCATGAGTCTGCAGTCAGCATGAGTGCAGTGGAAGGAGTGGGGGGCATATCAGAGATCACGTGCACGTGCATGCACCAAATACACAGTACACTAGATAGCTATTGTTATTTCATACTATATATATCACCACTCTTACAGTTACTGAAGTGCAGCTGATTGGTATGTATGTTGTGAGGGACTAGAGTATCCAAATCAATGGTCCAGGGTGATCGACATAGTGACCCCCCTGCCCACCCTCTGACCAACAACAGCTAAGTTATGGGCATGGATGAGTGTTTGTCACAAGATCTGCACAGGAATAAAAACTAGGATGTGTTTTATAAAAAAAATTTCGCCACTTGTGTCTGGCAAAGTTTACAACTCCCTATCCTGCTTTCCTGATAACTATAAATATTAAGGGTCAAGCGATTCATTTGCAATTGCATATATTATAAAGTCTTCAGTAAACCTCTTTAGAGAGTGAACAGATGCCAAGCTTAAGTCCAGAGACATGAACTCCACAGTGATGGACTTGTCCGGATGCTCCCGAGACACCTCCTCAGTCATGCGGGTAATAGCCTGAGGGAGGGGCAACAATGGATGTACACAACAGAAGTTTGAAACTGGAGACGTGTGGCAGCACATGCACGACTGAAGCTGAGAAGGGGTACAGGGCAGAAGTGTAATTGAGAAGAGAAGCAGCATACGGAACTGTAGTTATGGAGAGGGGGAGTAAAACTAGCCACACAGTTGGAGGAGGTAAAAGGACTGAAATCGAGAAGAGGGGGAGTGTGAATGACTGAAATGAAGCTGTTGATGCAGTCAGTGCAACAACATTAGGTGAGATATATAGCATATCAGACTTCAAATTCAGGCTGGTGCATATGTGTATGTACATTTCCTGCATTCTTCTCATTCCTGCCTGTAATCATGTGTATATGCAAATTTTGCCTACGTATATGTTATGTAACATTATACGATGGTATGGTCCCAGTTCGCACATTGCACGTGATTTTCATCAGCAATTTCTCATATGTATTACACATGTTATGTTAATGTTGCCTTTTCAATACTGCATGCACAGGAAACCGTTTCAAATCTGCAGCATGCATGAATGAGTTGTCGATCATATCCAAGTCCACTGTCTACAAATTGTTGCTTATTGCAGGGATGTACGACTAACAATCGTACATGCATTCTCCAGAAGGTCCTATATTATGACGTGGACTGCTTCCCTCCTTATGACACAAATACATTGCTGTGTGATGCATGTACATGCATGCTAACCAGCATACACACAAGCTCCAAAACCAGCACCAGCAATGTACACTGATCTTATGATATACACATGTTTCTTCATGAAAGCAAGCTATAAGACATACTATTTAGCAATTAGATACACAATAAGTATCGTTGAAGCAAGACTCAGGAGTGTTCTGTTGCATAAATATATACACTAATTACATCGTCAATGTGCACATGTGTAAGTATACAATCTACGTATGTAATCTACATGTTCAGATGAGAATATCAAACGTGATATATATATAAAGTCAACACATCTAATGATAATGTAATACACACACAAGTGTTTATGTGTAAGCAGTTTATGCATTGGGGCACAATACATCCATAGAGTGTCCAGCATTTATTGATGCAGGCTTGTCTTTGTCTTCCCTGGATTGCTGCACTCTAATCCTCTCAGTCCAGCTAATAATTGTCCTCCAAATCTCTTTCATGGATTGACGCAGTGGCTTAAAGAGTATGACCATCAGAATGGGCTGCGGCAGCACTGATCCATCCATCACAATGTATAGCAAGATATTCACTGCTACACGCAGTTGCACAGTCTCTCTGCTTGTCTCCCCTTGCGTTCCAATGGCAACAAGAGGGATAAAGGCTGCAAAAATGTTCAGTATATTTATTACTATAAGAGACAATGAAAATCGCAACATTGCTCTCCTGCATCCAGAAGTATCATTCTCTGCAGCAACATGCTTTTTCACATATCGATAAGATAATGCAGCAAATATCACAACCACAGTTGTGCCAGAGATGCTGACAGCCGCCCAAAGTCCGTAAACATGTAGGAGCCCTCCTGGTCTGAGAGGCTGCGTATTGCAACCAACTCCATCCACAAACTCTCCAGAAGCATAAACTCTCATTACGAACATTGGTATATTGCAAACCATGACGATAGCGCTTATCACGAAGATGGCAACAATTAAAGCAACTACTTTAACCGCCTGAACTCCTCTCCTGATGATGCGGTACATTAGAACAGCAAAGAGCGCGGTTAGCAGGAAGCGAATATACTGAGCAGTGAACGCGATGAACAGTGGAGCTCTACAGGAAGAGCTTCCCGGATAGTCCTGCACCCAGTTGAGAGCTCTAAAGATATGCCCTAATGCCCACATGGCGAGTCCAACTTCGACCAACACCGCACTGGCAGAAAGACAGCTTAGGATGATTCTGGTTGGCCTGTTGACGGTCGAGTCTCGAGCCAGGGTGATCAGCGTCAGTCCGTTGAGAAGCACTGACGGCAGGGTGATGAAGGTCAACATCAGCACAAGCGGCGCCACGAACGCAGCCGGCCCCAGATGTACTTCGGCGGATGCATTTCCACTTGCGTTAGGGTATTGCTCCGTGGAGAAGTTGTCGAACTGCTGGACGTCCATTGCACGCGTCCGAACCCAAGGTCTTCACACCGCAGCAGTCGCTCCGAACATTCCGATGGACGTATATAACGTAACCTAATCAATTCGCACGTACCTTTCAGCAGCGAAAAGCGGAAGCGCGCACCAAATTCCGCATTAATTGCACAAGCAGGTAAAGGTATATATCCCTGATTATAAAGTATAGGCGATAGTTAGTGTAGTCAGAAGCTTTCCTGGGCAGCAATGGAATGTTCAGTGGAGCCAGTACATTGGCGGAACTTCGAGATCCTCGCAGCCCCGATTCCAATCAGATTCATGTGTTTTACTTGCGTGTTGTGCTGCCATCTGTCGGTTGAAGGAATTAGGTTGTTGAATTGCATTCATCTTCATTGATATACTCATGTCCTTTCATCAAACCAAGTTATCAGACATACCATTTAGCAATTAGGTATATAATAAGTATCGTCGAAGCAGGAGTGTTTTGTTGTATAAATACACTAAATACATCGTCAATGTGCACATGTGTAAGTATACAATCTATGTCATCTACATGTTCAGATGAGAATGTCAAACTATAGAAATTCAATACGTCTAATGATAATGTAATACACACCAAAGTGCTTATGTGTGAGCAGCTTATGCATTGGGGCACAATACATCCATAGAGTGTCCAGCATCCATTGATGCAGGCTTGTCTTTGTCTTCCCTGGATTGCTGCACTCTAATCCTCTCAGTCCAGCTAATAATCGTCCTCCAAATCTCTTTCATGGATTGACGCAGTGGCTTAAAGAGTATGACCATCAGTATGGGCTGCGGCAGCACTGACACATCCATCACAACATATAGCAAGATCTTCACAGCCACTTGCACTTGCACAGACTCTCTGCTTGTCTCCCCTTGCATTCCAAAGGCAACAAGAGGGATAAAGGCTGCAAAAATGTTCAGTATATTTAAAACTATAAGGGACAATGAAAATCTCAGCATTGCTCTCCTGGATCCAGAAATGTCACTCTCTGCTGCAACATGTTTTTTCACAAATCGATAAGACAATGCAGCAAATATTACAACCACAGTTGTGCCAGAGATGCTGGCGGCAAACCACATTCCATACAGGTGCACGAGCCCTACTGGTCTGCTAGGCTGCAGATTGCAACCAACTCCATCCACAAACTCTTCAGAAACATAGACAGCCGGTACTAACGTTGGTATATTGCAAATCGTGACGATAGCGCTGATCACGAAGATGGCAATAATGATAACAACTACTTTAACTGTCTGAATTCCTCTCCTGATGATGCGGTGCATGAGAACTGCAAAGATCGCGGTCAGCAGGAAGCGGATATACAGGGCAGTGAGGGCGATGTACAGTGGAGCTCTACAGGAAGAGCTTCCCGGATAGTCTTCCACCCAGTTGAGAGCTCTAAAGATATGCCCTAATGCCCATACGATGAGTCCAACTTCGATCAACAGCGCATTGGCAGAGAGACTACTTAGGATGATTCTGGTTGGCCTGTTGACGGTCGAGTCTCGAGCCAGGGTGATCAGCGTCAGTCCGTTGAGAAGGACCGATGGCAGGGTGATGAAGGTCATCATCAGCACAAGCGGCGCCACGAACGCAGCCGGTCCCAAGTGTACTTCGGCAGATGCATTTCCACTTGCGTTGGGGTATTGCTCCGTGGAGAAGTTGTCGAACTGCCGGCCGTCCATTGCACGCGTCCGAACCCAAGATCTTCACACCGCAGCAGTCGGTCCGAACATTCCGATGGACGTATAATCAGTATATATAACCATGTAACCTAATCGTACCTTTCAGCGAAAAGCAGAAGCGCACATCACATTCCTATAAAACCGAGTGATCGCATTAATTGTACAAGCAAGTAGAGCTATACACTATAGCCTGCATAAGAGTATGGGCGATAATTGTGGTGTATCAAGACTGTCGAAGCTCTCCTGGACTGCAGCAATGGGATGTTCACTGGAGCCAGAGCACTGACGGAGCTTTGAGATCATCGCACAGCCGGCCTAATGGCGGATCTCAGTATTGTGAATGGGATTCTGAATTTCAACCAGGTTGTCACAAGCGATATTGAGAACTTTCGTCTTACTTTTGTCAGCCAGGTGGTTAGCAAGATTCTTGTATACATATTAACATGGTGCATTTCTGCACTATATATATACTCCGCCTATGGTGCACAAACCAGATCTATAGATCTAGCTACATAGACGCGCGTGAGCTGCCCTTTCCACCTCGCGTATCCCAGGCACTAGACTTTTCTTTGCATGCTGTGTGTTGTACACGTAGAGCGTTCCTTCTTTGCTATCATACTAGTGCGCTAGAGTTAGGGTATCAAGTAACTATATATAACGTCAAAAGTGTAAGTCTCTCCTTTTTCTTCTTTATATATATAATTTACTATTATGTAGTTGTTGATGGTCATATATATGTTATGTCTCTCTTAGCCAGAGTTATCTGTATACCAATATATAGCTATACTGAATATCAGAAAAACTTCCCCAAACCACTCAATACTAGGATCAAGAGTACTCGCACGCAAGCATCTTATTCTGTCCTGAGCATGCTCACTGTTTAGACACAAGACACTTTCTAACGGCACAGTCTATGACAGTTTCAACTTGACTTGGTTTCCATCTTTGTCCACCCTTGGCCAACCATGCTTTAGGTCATAGCAGTAGAGTAGGTACGCATGTATGACATCACTGATGAGAAAAATCTGCAAACAAAGGCAATACATATATACGTATATGGAACATTGTGCATACATACAAACGGAGTGAGGTGCATAGCTAAGATGATCACAATACACCACTTAGGCTACTGTCGGACCAAACTGGCACTGCATTTGTAGGAGATTGGGGACCATCTCAGTGAAGCAGCTCCTCAGGTCAGAATTGAGTGGAAATGGCATATATGGCATACATAAGACATGTCCTTGCTGAGAGATATGCAACCCATTGTGTGTGTGATCTTGGGGAAGTGAAGCACTTCCTGCCTTGGAGCTGCCTTCCTTATTAAAGCTCACCACATCATCGGATCAGCAACACTCAGAAATCCTTAGTATATACGTACAATGAACTTTGACAATGAATTCGGTTGATGAAATAGCATGAACTCTGTCAGCAGCAAACTAAACTTTCAGTGCTGTCATGTGATGCTTTCATGTGACTGTCAGCCAATGAAATTAAGTCTTTTCAACATAACAGCCCATCCATCATGGGACTTCAATGGGCGAAGGTCATGTACCACCATTACAATAACAGCTGTTACTAGACTCTCCAGGCAACAATAGGTACAAACCACTGATTGCCCTTTGGCACACAAGCTAGTCAACATGATTCAACCATGGACACTGATCCATAGCATGATATACCCTGTCCGGCCATTGAACTGAGAAAGTTCTCATAATTCAAACAAATATGGCATGATTGACAGTGAACACTGGTGCCATGCCACTTCAGCAACACAAAAGAGCATATTCACTATTACTTGCCATATACACACACATTGGTAGGATCTAGGAGAAGTGTGACAAGCATGTACGTACGTATACAAGTAAGGCTGCCCACAGCTGTATGCATACGACTGCCCACAAATACACACAACATAGTATTAATTTCATGCCATTCTGCACTAGTTGCCACCCACACCCACACCCACACACCCATTTATACCTACAGTGAGTGCATACCTGTGACAGAGAGTAGACCAGTGTCAGGGCAAAGAAGAAGTTAGAGTTGATGCTGCCAGTGGAGGTCCAGAGGTGGTAGAAGACAGGGCCCACAATAGTGGATAGGAGGAACATGCACACAATCACCAGTGTAAACCGCATGTCTGCAAAGGGGAGGGGAGGCAGATAAATGACAAATGGGTTTATGACTGACATCAGTACAGCACTAACATAATCCCATTGTGTCCATAGCTCAACACACACAGGGTAGTTGATTATGGTGTCACGAGGAATCGACTTACTGCAAGCACTCTGCATGCACTGGCAAAACAT
>OX465051.1:3760319-3797861 GCA_949841015.1 Aplysina aerophoba | reverse complement strand
AGAAAATATTAGCTAGCAAAGAATGAAACTCAGAACAGTAGCAAAGAAAGTGGTCATTTATTTGCTACACTATGGAACACGAGCAATCAGCATGCACACATATTTCAACTTGCATTGGCCAATGATGGTATTTTGAAGTCCAGGTGGCAAATCATCTTATAGGCATAATGGTAGTTGAAGTAAGTGTGTGTCTCTGGTGCTTCAGTGTCATATTTGGCTACAATACTTTCCCTTTGGAGGGGGGCTATATGTCACATTTACGCACATGATGCTGTATATACATTGTCCACAGCTGGTGGGCTAATCACATCACGTGTATACACGTGCATATACGTGCATGTGCACACACACACACACACACACACACACACACACACACACACACACACACACACACACACACACACACACACACACACACACAGACACACACGTACATGTACACACACACGCACTCGGTTATTTCTACACAGCTACACAACAAATGTCAGTGGCTACAACACGAACACACACAGTAAGCGGAGACCGTCCTTTAGGCCTAAAATCTAACTCTTCACATCTTTCCTGAGGGCTAAGAAGATGTTTGCTGGAGTGAGCTGTGGGCTGCACCCATTTTGATGACTCTTGCATAGGCAGAAGACGGCGCAGGGCAGAGTAGCATAAATGATCGCTATTTAGATGGTTTGGTGTCAGGTTGCAGACGTGATGAAGGCTATTTGTAAGCTCACACCTACTATCTTATTTGCTACATTATGGTACATGAGCAATCAGCATGCACACATACTTCACTTGCACATGCGGTGGCCAGATTTCAACTTGCATTGGCCAGTGAGCTTGAGGGTATTTTGAAGTCACAGGTGTCAAATCATCTTACGCACAATGGTGGTTCAAGTAAGTGTGTGTCTCTGGTGCTTCAGTGTCACATTTGGCTTTGGTGGGCGGGGTATGTATCATTTACTCACACAATGCCCTATATAGATTGTCCATAGCTACCTTGTCCTTGAAGGCATGTTTAGTGCTGGTACATCACATGTATACACACGTGCATGTGCACACACACACACACACACACACACACACACACACACACACACACACACACACACACACACACACACACACACACACACACACACACACACACACACACACACACACACACACACACACACACACACACACACACACACACACACACACACACACACACACACACACACACACACACACACACACACACACACACACACACACACACACACACACACACACACACACACACACACACACACACACACACACACACACACACACACACACACACACACACACACACACACACACACACACACACACACACACACACACACACACACACACACACACACACACACACACACACACACACACACACACACACACACACACACACACTGCACTGTATCAATACCAATCTATCAGTAGCATGTATATGCATTGGCTGTAAACACACTCAGCAAGCAAGGACCGCAGGCACACCGGGCAACTGGCGTTTCTTATACGTAGGTCCTGTAGATTTAAGAGACCCTCAGCCCCTCTAGTAAGCAATGGGCGCGCTATTTCTGAAGATGATTTCAGAGAGGCAACGTGCGCGCAAAGCTTTTCAACGCTAGGGACACTTGGCATACCTTAGCGACAGTGGATGAAAGCGTTCACAAGTGTCTGCGCCGCTCCGGTTACTTTTCCGAGGCAACGGTGTAAGGGCCTTCTAGACGGCAGCCATTGTAGACGACGGCAGTACCAAGACAGCAATCGATGGCGCGCTTTCCGGGAAAATATTACGCACCATGTTGACCCGTGCTCGACTAGCCACCCAAAGGCAGCGTGAAACTCTTCTCCTTCGAGAAAGGCGCTTTCAAAAGTCGCCCGCAATATAAATCCCTCACACGCAATGCTTTGCTAATACCGGAGCAATATAAATGTAAGTACAATTATACTGCCGTAGTATCTATATTATGTATTTGGCCGTCTACCAAGGACAGCAAACGTCTAATTAAGAAATCCTTGTAATGAAGTAGTCTTATGGACCACTTCACCATGTGTACAAAGTTTCATTGCTACGTGCCAACATTTTTATTCGTATTGAAACTACGCTATCTATCAATATTAATGTATCATACAAGATGTGTTGTTCTATGAGAATTTATATTGGCAATTTGTCTGCAATTTGCAGGAGACGAAAGGCCTAATTAAAAAATCTGTCTAATTTGAAGTCCATTAAATTCCCCATACTTTACTGGCATACTAAGTGTTTAGCCACCAAGCCATCCAGGGCCCCATACAATTATATTATATTATTTATTTATTTACTTTAGATTAGTATGATTTATTGCAACTTGCACTGTATATAGTGTATAGGTATGTGCTTTGATTCGCGCATTATGCGATATTCATTAACAGGATGATACATAGCAATCTATAGCTATGTACGTAGCTAGCGAGCTTAGCTACATGAAGTGGAATGTGCACGTGGTAGCTTTACACCTCTGGTCTTCACCACTTCTGGAGGTTGGTGAGGAAGCAACAGTCTTCTACAAACGCTTTGCCTCCCTGCTCACAGCAAAGTGGGGCCATCCCTACAGTCATGTCATTGGCTGGCCATGGATCAGATGCTGCTTGAGATTCTCTCTACTTTGGTCTTCCATCACCTCCCTGCAACATGAGAGGTACAAGATCCACTGCAGGATTCGTGACCCACCCCACCTATCCCGATCGCCCTGGGCCTCACCATCATGCAGTGAGGATCAGGTTTCTGTAAAAAAATAACTATATATAATTATAATAAACACTCGAGCTCATTATGACTGTAGTTTGACCTGCTGTTATGTGTGTGGTACAAATATGACTATGTTATCTCTGAGCTGTATACGTACCTGCTGTATACAAACTTTAATTAATTTTGCACATGATCTTTGTATGCATGGTGCATTATTAATTACGAACATTTAAGACTGATCAACTTTTAAAATTTATAATCATAGCTATAATTATAGGTTGCCAAAACAAGTGGGAGCACATGCACACACATGTATGCACATGCATGTGTGTGAAATTGAAAATGCATAGCAGTGTTACTTTTACATTACTCTTCATTATCCATCCATTAACTGCATAGTGCAAGCAAACGCATTCAATCAATCTGTTGTACACATATGATGCTAGACAATGTGCCACAGGGGAAAGTGCCTAAGGTATATACAGTGTTGCATACGTATGCACTGCATTAATGCAGCCCTGTACGTAGTTGCTTTAATATATATCGTACATCAATTCTGATCAATTATGAAAAAGTGACCCACCAGTATTTTCATACACATACATACGGAAGAGCCATGCGTAGTTACAGTCTGGTGATGCCTTTTTACATACAGTGCTATGGATAGATTCTAACAGTACAATTCTATGGACTGGTAGATTGATATACATGTTGCCATTGCCAAATGTTTCCAAGTCACACAAGATTCTTCACAAACCATATATGGCATAAATTGCTATACTATTTCACACCATCATCACAAACTACACAGTGGAGTTAGTGGTTATGCTTAAACTAGAATTATCCTGCATGCATGTTTGTTCAGCTAGTCCTTCAAGCTCAGTACATTTCAGCATGACCCGAAGCGTAGAAACAGATGGAAGCATCCCTGACAAGGCGTCTCACTAGAGGAGGGAGGTCAGCCGGCTCCTTCTTGCTTACTACGTCAATGTGCTTCAAAGCGTCTCCAACTTCAGGGCATGCAATAATTTCAGGGATATTGTACTGGTCATCTGAAGGAGATACAATAGACACACAAGTGGTCAGGCAGTCAGCCCAACAGCAGGTGGTAACCACACTGTGTGGGTGAATGCTAGAGACAGCAGTGAACTTGAAGTCCATCTAGTCCATCCACACCCTACCTGTTCTGTCTGCCATGCTGTCAAAGAAAACCCAGCTGTCCTTGAGGCGAGTGAAGCACACATAGTGGCTCTTTTCAATGCAGACCACAGACATGAGATCCAAGACGACAGGGTCGCTGCTTCTCTCTTGAACGGCTTCAAAGCTGTGGCCCCTCCTATTGGGGTGCTCATGAGCCGGCTTTACACACAACTCACAAAAGTGATGGGTGACACCATTCTGGAAACTTGGGTCATCTTCGCCACATTTACGGCAGCGATAAGTTGGGTCCCGTCCACACATAGCACATTTGGCACCTGGTGGCACTGGAGAAGAAAGAAATAATTACAAAATCATAGTATAGCAGTACACACACACACACACACACACACACACACACACACACACACACACACACACACACACACACACACACACACACACACACACACACACACACGTAACTGCAGTTGCAGTACAACACACTAACCATAATCAGAGCAGAGTGACGATATGTCAAGTTCCATTTCCGGATAGACTGTTTCAAACACCTTGTATGCCTTCCCATAGCGAGGCAACTGGATGATCAGCCTCTCGGGAGCCTACAGCAGTATAAAGTAGTGTCAAAATACGCACAAACATGAAGCTTTTAAAAGATGTGGGACTGACCCAGCCACTTCCGTCACTACTACACGATAGTAGTACACAGCACATCAACTACTGTGAGCACACAGCAAGCATGTACTTGCATGCCGCTTTCACAGACATATGTACACACATACACGGTGCACACACACTTTATATACCTATCATTATTATTATTTCATTTTTTTTCTATTTATTACATTTATACTTATATATAGTTAGTATCATTACTATTTATCTTCGGTACCCACTGTCTTGGAGCTATCTATCGACCGTTGTCACTGTCATTATTCTAACTCACTAAGACACATCATTTCAAACAAACGTCCCCCCTTTTACAATCAATTCTTCGTGCTGTCCGTTTTCCCAACTAAACAAATCATTACTGATGATGACCATAGTCAGAGTGGAAGAGTCTAACCTCATGACAACTGCCATCTGTCAATCTCTATGCTAGTGAAGTCCAAGAGGTTAGTACCTTCTGCAGTGCACATCAATCACTATGCACTTTGAGAGTGCAGAGGCCGTCCTCAGCCACAGGGTGGGTGTAGCTGGCAATGTACGCACATACGTAGGTCTCACCTTCAAACGTTCGTGTGCATGAAAAATGCACATTGAGGATTAAATCATATGCTTCATTTAACCTGTAGCTACGTATGTACGTAGTAAACAAAGCAATGTGTGGCTAACTGTGAGCCTCAAACTTTGAAGTACTCATACACAACTGATGAATGACATATACCACCACCATGCATAGGTACGTAACTCTAGATCATACACAATGGGATGCAAAAGGCAAATCTTCCTTACACCTACATGTATACAGTACGTGACACGGAAAACTTACCTTCCTTTTTCCGCAGACACACCGCATAGATTTTCCGAAGGTAGCCGCGCGGTAATATGCGGACGCCCGTGCGGCAATGCGTGGATCGCCAGCGCGGCATTCTGCAGATCGTCTGCGCGGCAATGCGCGGATGTTCCGCGGATCTATACAATGCGGAAGAGGTCCTGGAATGAACGCGCAAGCGTACGCACTCGATCGAAGACGGGTATTGGCTGCTGAAGCAGTATCCTTGCAGTCACGCTACCGTTGAGGGGCTCTCTCCACTGTTCAGCCATTTTGTCATTCATACAAGTCGACGTTTCACGTTTCAGGTCATTCGGCGCCGCTTATGAAGGAAGTGTGTTGCGAGTGTACGTAAAGGCACTGTACAGCTACATACATACGTACCTACTGGGTTTCGTTTTCCGCACGAATCCGCGCGGAATTCCTGCCTCTATAGATTCTTCCGCGCGGAATCTTGCGGAAAATCACAGCGGAATCGTGCGGAAAATCCGAGCACGTCCGCGTGGATATCCGCGTCCGCCTGCACTGGAAAGTCGAGGAATTCGTCGGAAAAATGTAAGTTATCCGTGTCAAGTACCGTATATTGCTTTTGCTTATTAGGGGGAATTCACGCAGAGCACATACCTCAGCGAAAGTGATATTTTGCTCCACCAAGCTATTATGCAACATTTCTTTCACTGTCCACTTCTTCTTTTCCTCACTTGGTACCAGAAAGAGCTGAAGGAAGAACTCTGTGTCCAGTCCAGAAGGACGCCTGTGGCAAGGAGAAAGAGGCAAGCATACATTTGACAGCCCTAATTAACAGCCTGAATGTCAACCAATGCATAAAGGCATGGACACTTACGTAATTTGGTAGACAACAGGCAGCAACTAAAGCTGCTTTCTGTCTCTGCCATTTAAGAACATCACAGCCTATGTGCTACTCTTTTATCAACAATTTGATATTGTGATAATGTGGGAAAAAGTCATAGCAGTGAAATTCTTTACTGCCCACCTCTAATTGAAAGCCATCTCACGTAAGGGCATATAGCAATATTACTGTACGCATAGCGGGAAATTTGTACAAAAGTCTTAAAATTGGCTCATACAAAATTTTGCATTTCTGAATGGTAAGCCATGCCCCATACAATGGTAGTTCGAGACAAAATGGTTGAAGTGCTTGGAGGCTGGCCAGGGAATGCTTTAGAAAAGAAGCGTACAGTAGCTATTACAACATACATATATAATATAAAGTGGCCGTACACATACACTCCTTCCCGCAGCAAGTTACATCACAAAAATGGCTGACAGGCAAGTGAGTCTGCTTCACAAGGCTAAGAATAGTAGAACTACAGGATTTCCCCCTTAACTGGGCCCCCTGTTGTTGCCTTTAGCGTCTTTGCTGCTCAATTAACAGCTGCGATGGTAGACTCTTAAGTTAGTTCTGACTGTGAACCATGCACTTGACAATAGTAAAATATTCGCATAGCAAATATTCGTGAATTGTAAACTATCCATGAAATTTGCAAAACTTGTCTCCCACGAAAATTTTCTGCTATACAGTAGCACTTAAATGTATAAAAAGGTTCTTGGCAATTGACCTTGCTAGAACACTCAGACGCATCATTTGTGCACAAACTTAACACGATGTTATTTTCACCTTCATGAATCAGAATATGATCAAACCTTTTCTCAAGAGCATGGTGGGTGAAGGTATTGCAACACAACTTGATAATCTTAAACTACTTCATCTTGCAACAACATATATGCAACTGCTCAAATCTTATGGAGATCTGGGGCACCTATCTGGAAATACAGCTGAGCTTGCAAGGGATGGAGACGTGATCAATGCACATACAGCTAGCTCTGTGGACAGAGTGAGTACTTCTCCTGGCCATCAGCAACCTGAAGCATCCCAGTACTGTGAAAAATCGTTCAATGATGCCTGACTCCTTCAGTTGCTGAGGCAATGCAAAGGGGTCAGTCATTCGCAAAATTTGTAGGTAATGAACTAATCCAAAAATGAACAACTTTGTAGCTCCCTTGCCACATTCGTTCTAGTCTTCAAGCTGCTGATTTGCAGCTAAACTAAACCAACACACAGCTGCTCAACCATTTTCTCAATAATTACACGGTTAGTGAATTGGAGTTACAACCAGTCCTTCTTTCCTAGCGCTCGCAACTGGTGTATGTCTGTGGATTGCTCTCTCAAGTTGTGGATGTTGTGTAACTTTAGCTACTGTCTGCTGAGATTAGCTCGGCAATGTCTCCTCTTGTACTCTGAAGCTCCATTCAAGGCAAATAGCATGGGTAGTTGGGCTGGTATGTCTGTTGGCATGTGCAGTACATGTCCCAGCATCTTCCATCGTGCTTCTGCCACCATACTTCTGTAAAGAAGTTCATTCGAGATAGTTGGACGGTACCCTAGGTAGTAGTAGACACATGCCATTCACGCCACCTCAGAGGCACCCTAGGCGTATGTACGTTGGTATAACACCATCTCAAATGAAATGTACTCAGTATATACTTCACTACCATGGTATGACCATGTAATAACTACTACGAACTACAGGACCTTGAGGAGTAACCTGTTTACTGATCGCAGCCTGAGGAAGAGGTCAGCAGTAAACAGGTTACACCCAAGAGAGGCCCTGTAATGGCTAGTTTATCACAAGATAACGCGACTTTGAAGAGTTTACTCAAGGCTGAATGTCTAAGTGTGAGCTTGTGCGATAAATGCTTTTACTAACACACCAATTGCTTTGATGTATGACATCCTCAGGGTATAAATTTCTTTTGTGATTTGCTTTCAGACTACATACATTTAGTTAGAACAACTGCTATTTTAATCCAGTCCAAGTAGCTACTAATTCACAGCATTAAAAGGCAACAAATCACATGTGCACATGAGCCATTCTGACTAGAAGATAGACCAATAGACCACTTGCATGCAAGCTAAAATGTGTGTGGAATGTAATGGTGTCACACCGGTGGCAACTGTGGGACCATTTCATGTATAGAAAAATAGGCGAAACAAGCATTCCATTGGCATGACACTCGCCATTCCAGAATACCGGAAGATGTACCTCCAATACCCGAGCAGGTAACAGAAGACGTTTCTGCGTCAGTGAATCCATCAAGCCAAGAAGTGGAGATGCCAACACACACTCTTTTGACGTGATTTGAGTCTCCGGCTCTAGCTGATATGTCCAACTGGAGTGCCGGCGGAGGAAGTCAGTCAATAGCACAAGAAGATGTGGCGCACTGCCTAAAAGCGTGCAAATCAAGACCAAATTTGGCAAGTCAACTTGCGTCCAGGTTGTTTTGGCGTAAGAAAAAGTTGAAAGCAACAAAACCTATTGCCTGCATAGCTACTGTTGACGTTAACTTTTTGTTTACTTGCTTCTTTTATCTTCCTGTATTGAGTTGTTCATATTTCATGTCCAGATAAGTTCTATTCTTCTAATGATAATTAGAACAATCCTTGCGACATGTTTCTCGATCATTCAGCATTGTTGCGCACGAAGTTCACCATTTTCAACCCAAATTAGCACGGAAGATCCGCATCCGTCTGCGCGGAACACCCGTGTGAAACATCTGCGCCAGCCCGTGCGGAACATCCGCGTCCGTTAGTGCGGAATATCAGCGACGATTCACACAGCTATCTGCGGCTGTCTGTGCGGAACAACCACAGAATTCCAGGGAAAAAGTTTTCTGTGTCATGTACCGCATGTCTTACTTGAGTTTGATGAAGGGATCTTTCAAACTCAGAACATGCTTGAAGAGCAGATTTAGGAACTCTTCAGGGTCTACAAGTACATACAATGAGAAAGGCAGACGAGAAACATACGTTGACATGAATACGTATGTATCTCTTCCTTTCCGTCAGCACTTTCAGACTCACCCTGTTCAGCATGTGTGAGCCCTTTCACTTTGTTGAGCTTGTCCAGTGCTTCTCTCAGTTTCATTACAGGGTCATAGCAGACGAGACCATTCCTACAGTTAGAAGTAGACATCATTTCTCACAAAAGAATCTTTTAAAATTGCGGCAAAATGCTCACAGGAACAAACGAAAGAGCAATAATTTATGCAGAACACAGCATATTACCAGTAATCTACATTAAGACATGCTTCACAGCTAATGTGGTGGAGCTACACTGGGTACATTTAAGTGCAAATCTAGCCTAGTCACTAATACACATCACAAATGTATACTGTAAGCACTGACCAAATTGTATGAGTTATGGGCTAACATCACATCAAAGCCATGTGGCTGATATGCTAAAACCCTGCAGAAACAAAGTTACACCCACAGACTGAACATACCTCCTCAGAGGGAAGATAATTTCTTCACACATTGTCTCCAAAACTCCTTTAGCAGTGTCATCAATGGGATGATCATAAAGGACCTCATCAAATCTGTGAGTCACTCCAAACATAGCAAAGAGGGTGGCATCAAGGTAGCAGGAGTTCTGGTGTCCTTGGATGCCTTTCATTCTTCCAACAAAGAGGCCCATCTTCAGGTCCTCTACTGCTGGTGCATCAGGCAGCGGCACCTTTTGCAATTGCCCCTTTAGTGCAACAGCCACAGCTAAGAACCAAACAAAGCAATACCCGCTCATAGCTTCGTTCAATTCAATAGATACTTACAGAAACTTCATGCAATACAGTTAACATAGATGCCACTCTCTAAAGTGTACTGTGTGTTATCAAGAGAAAATGAGGGAAGTGTATGCAATCGCGTATCCCCAAACATATGACACTATTTTCAAAAATGATGCACTAACATGTCACTGCGGGTATGGTAACGCTACTAACATTCCAACTTAATGCATGAATGTTATTAACTTGATCGCCCACTTGGGAGTATCTATGATTCAACGAAACGTATGTATTGTATAGCCATTTAAGTTACTAGTCGGGAGGTGCCTATGACACCCCTGATATGACCACGAAGAAAGAAACATTTCCAACTATTTGCAAATGCTGATTTGGGCCACTTAGGATCATTACTGCCATCCACAACTCTACAACTCTCTCCTTGAAGTCTCACAGTGGCTACGCAGCAAGTTCTGGACTCATACTCTCGCAGAACTCTCCCATCAGCATAATTATCATCAGTAGGTGTCACTTTACTGCTCTATTGTACGTACGTCTCTTCTTCTAATCCAGAATATTAATGCATTGCATGCTTTTGCCTGTATCGCTCATCATTGTCATCGCCGTCATTGTGGTCATCATCATCATAATATGAAATACGTAGAAAGATAAACAGTCAATGGAAAAGTCACTAGAATTGACCTTCTCAGACAACATCTAAGCCATCCCACTGCCTTACTGTACTGGATACCTCTCTTCTCGCTGAGCATTGACACCAGTCTCTTGTAAAACACTGTGGTGATTTGCCCAGTCCTCCTGTGGATGACAAAACTAAGGGTGTCAACGTGGCATGTTCCACTTCTTGCAAACTTTGCTCATATTGTCGCTTCTTCTCATTCATGTCGCCTGTACACTGCCAGGGATGCTTGCCCTTTCGATTGGGAGCTAGGGTTGAACACACATCCAGAAATGCCTTTCAAACTTGCCTCCCCAAAAGCCATGTACTACGACATCCAGTCTCGCACTGTCTTCCATATTCCCTAGCACAGGAGGACCACGAACAGCGGCTGGCTTTGGAAGAACCATAGCCAACACTCCTCCTCCCTTATGTGCGAGGTCTCAGTGAGAGATTAGAGAAGGCTCGTGCACCCCATAGGGTGAACGCTGTCTTCAAGCCCCAGAACACCATGAAGCAGCTGCATGTAAGAGTAAAACAGAAGACCCCTTAAGAGAAGAAGAAGAAAGAGAATTCGAAAGAATCTGAGCAATATCACAACATGGGGAGCCTGATCGACAGGTTCCTTTAGGTCTGAAGACAGATAGAGATCATCTAATGAATGACAATCAGTGCCATTGCTGTCCAAAGACCTTTGAAACCACAGCACAAGAATTCTACAAGAGAAGAACACTGGAAGCAATCGAGATCTGCAGGGAACCACAATGAACCTCAATTGTGGGCTCCACCTATCACCAGCATGGTATCCCATTCCAAACAGTAACCTCAGACCACCACCTCCACTGACTTAATTTTGTGCGTTTTTCAATTAGTCCCCATTTGTTGTTATCTTAATTTATCATTCATCACTCCCTTTCATGACAACACCGCTCCACACACCGCACAACATTCGCTGTACATATGAACACCTCCTCTGTAGCTAGCACTTCAGTACAACAGCTGAAGAAGGCCTATGTGGCCAAAATGTTCTGTCTATCTACTACACAAATTGCTCACAAATCCCCCCAGTCAGTCAACAATGCACTGTAATAAGCCTCTACCCTATCAAGTTCAGATTTGAGGCCTCGTGTTCCTGCAAAAAAGACGTCATTGTGTTAGTTATAGAAAGGCCTCCTACTTAAGTGTGCAGGGAGAGCTGTGAGCACTGTAAATCAGTTCTCTTTTGATCTGTCAGTGCGGCAACTGACTACCGACAGATCATACATGGCGTCAGAAATGGGATGGCTAGCATCCGTCTGCAGCCCTCATTTTTCTTTGACTTCAAGACACTCAATTAATGACCTCGTTAGAAGTGCCGCTTCGAACATTTTTGCCTTACCTCATGTCTGTCAGGCGAAGACAACGACAGACAAGGTAGTACTAGTGATTTTGCAATATCTTTGTGACAGGGCCCGGTGCACAATCGTGACAGTACATTTTACTGTCACGATAGTGGGCTAGTTACAGTAGAAACTAACTATACATCCTGAACCTAATCCCTAAGATTTCTACAATTATCACTACAGATAGTTGATCAATCGCTTTCTAAGACCGTTCAACTAAGTTCTTCCCAAAAACGATCATAGCAAACTACCTTGTACGCTTTCTCCATTTTCTGTGAGGAAACTATAGTGTGGACCAATCTCTCAGCCTGTTTACCAAGTGTTCAGTCTGACTAGGCTGCATCCAGCAGCTGAGTCATCAGCATACCATACTTACTTGGCAATGCCATCAAAAGTCTGGGTGTCAGGGGAGCCCCAATTGCGTACATGGCCATGGCACGGTCACCTCTCTGAATAGCATACAGTACGGTGCATAGAAAACATTTTGATAATTCCATTTGTCGCTTAACAATTCTTGGTGATTCCCCTCAGTTTATTTGTGAATACTGTGGTTAAGACGTATTTATCCATTAAACGGTAGCGGTTAATAGTTGGCATATAGGGCTTAGTGCTTGGTGAGGATGTAATCACTTAGGAAGGAATAGGGGCGTGCGAATGGGGGTGAAGTCCATGTGGTGCTGCGCCTTGCAATAAAAGTGTAGGGTGAGCAGGATACTGCAATTTTGCCCAGGTCCAGGAGGAGACGGCAAACTTGGATCTTTCGCAAGTTGGAAAGGAGGGCGTGCAGGAAGGCAGTTGACTGATTAGTGAAGTGACTGAGGATGCCAATTTCAATGGTTTCAAGGGCTGATGATAGTCCCAGGGCTTTGAGGTCAGTGAGCAGAGCACCAAACTCCAAACACAAGCCACCTTTTTCATCAAATGCTGGTTGAACATCCCATGCTGTGCAATACTGGCCTCACTCTTCCACCCTGAGGCAGCAAACCTCCCATCCTCCCCCACCCCCACCCCCCACAAAAAGGCCAAACTGAGATTCCTTGCATAGGTCTACATATCCCAGGATACTCGTATCCAGGGCCTCCAAAGCATAATCCTCGACCCAGCATTTGGAGTGAGAGAGGGTGTTCCAGCGAGAAGCCAAGACATCATGCTCACAAATGAGCACCTACTTAGTTATGTCCCGTCATCCTGGTCCTTACTGCGCTCCCTCTTCACCACCCTAGCCAGTCACCACCGTGACAACTGGAACTCTCACCTGGAGTTTGTGTGGATGTCTATTCAATCAAAGCTCCTAGATGTGGTCTGGCTAGAGCAGCAGAACCCCATGTGGTCCCAGATAATGTTCAAGCTCCCTGCCGGACAGATGTCCGTCCTGAACCAAGCAGATATTGACTGTCTTCCATTGCTTGTCAATCTATGCAGATGGAAAATCCCTCCTGTCCCTGTGCCGAACACCTTGTACCATGAGGCACATCCTCAGTTGCTGCCCCACAGCCCTCAACCAAAAGCGCTACACATGGCGTCATGATTCCATCCTTCTCAGTCTGACACAAACCCTCCAATCCACCTTCCAGGTGGAAGTACAATGCTGACCTCCCTGCCATGAGAGCCTCAGAAAACTCGGCCACAACCATCCCAACCACAGTAACTGCAACCACAGCCAGAACTGACTTCGTTGACATCCAGGACAACCAGATCACTCTCCTCGAACTTACTGTCCCAACAAACACTGCAGGAGGGCCGCAGGAAGAAACAACTGAAAACAAAATGATCTTATACGTAAACGTAGCAAGTGCAGCAACGCATGCTATCTACGTTGAACTGTAAGCAGCAATCGGTGAAAACATTTGCCTGGAGAGATGAACAAGGTCATTGTGTGGTATGGCAACAACAACTCAGCGCGCTACGATGAGGAGTTTCTGGAGTCTTGTTTCCAAGCTTCGCAGGGAGGAGAAAGCTACTGGGAGCCTGCAGATCAGCAAGTTGGTTTCAGCTACAATTAAGTCCAAGTCACGACTACAGAAGACCATTGTTCTTAAATTGCAACCAGAGGCCGGCCCAACTAAGAAGAGGACAATCCTGTTCCTGTGTGATAACGTCACTTGAAGTACAGTTGCACGATCCGTTGTATGCGAAACGCTGATAACAACTAAAACCATTGGTTCAGTGTCCTCTCCAGCATAGATGTTTGCCACTGCATCAATGGCAGCTTCACGGCCTGCATGCATTGTATGTATGTCAAGTATCTGTACGGTATATGTCACAAGTTACTTGAATTTTTCTGCCGAAATCCGCGGTTTTCTATCACGAAATTCCGTGAATCTTCGCAAAATTTTCCGCAGAGCGGGTGCCACGGGAACGTACCAACTGCGGAACACTTTCCTCGGAATACGGTTGTCTCACGTAAGCGGCGAGACCGTTTTCACCCTCCTAGTGAAAGCAGCCTACGGTACGGTGCATAGAAAACTTTACGATAATTACGTTTGCCGCTTAACGCTTTCTCCGATTTGTCTCGGTTTATCCGTGAAAATTTTCGGTTAATACGTAGCGGTTATCTGTTAAAAGGTAGAGTAAATAGTTGGCGGTATACAATCGTATGTAGTAGCGAGCGCAGTGACCACGCACACGTTGAGCTATAAGCAGCGATCCGTGAAAACGTTTGCCTGGAGAGATGGACAAGGTCATTGTGCGATATTGCAACAACCACTCAACACGCTACGACGGTAAGGAGTTTCTGGAGTCTGTCTCCAAGCTTCAAAGATAGGAGAACACGACGGGGAGCCTGGAGATCGGCGTTAGCTTGAAGCGGCGTCCACATCCTGGAAGACAAGAGAGGGTTCCATGCGTCTTGTATTTCGTGATCGTAGCCCATACTGTCTGCTTTGAAACGATATCCTTCTGCTGCCAGAACTTTGGCCACGTTCGCGTACGATAATCGTCGCTCAAAGTACAGTTGCACAATCCGTTGTTTGCTATACGCTGATAACACCATTCTCTGTCTGTTCTTTTGCCACACTGAAAGCTGAGCTGTACAAACTACGTACGCCCTTAAATTTGTGAACTACTACGTTTCGCTAACGATTAACCGTCACTCGCTAACAATTATCGTTTCGCGATTCACCGTTTGATAACCTTTAAACGATAATAACCGTAACGGTTTTCGGGTAGCGTAAAGTTTTCTATGCACCGTACCGTAGCTACGCGAGATTAGGAAGACACAGAGTGGATGCAAAGAGGTGCGCAAAAAATGGCGGATTGGCGTGATTAGCTATGTACAACCGTGGTTCTTGACATCCTCGGAAGCAACCTCTCCTATCCATTATCACCCGTACCCGTGAGTTTGATCAGGAATGAGTTGCTGTCGATGTAACAGATCCGGCACCTGTGCAAATTGTGTTTGTGTCCGAAATGGAAACTCTTGCATCAATTGCCTACCTGCCCGTCTCAACAAATGTCGCAATATCCCTGCTTCCCCATCTCCCGACATCGTTAACGAGCCCGAACCATTTTCCACCAATCGGGATTTGTTGCCTCTAAACTCAGAGATAGCCATTCCTCTAAATCTCCCCTCTCCTGAACAATGTAACTTTACCTGGGGGACACTAGATGGCAACACATTTTCCCAATTGATGACTGATATCTATGACGAAGTAGTTCATTGGAAGCGAAACATCTTTCTCATCCCAAGTGGTGCTGCTGGGAAGGATTTTGTGTCAGAACTAGCCCGCCTTCTGCAAGCCTATGCAGATGAATCTAGCTTGGAGCGCATAGCCCTGAAAGCTTGCATGGTCATGCAGGTGATTCTGCTTCAGAAGCCGAGCCCCAGAAGCAAAGCAAAAGATCATGCTGTTTGCCTGCAGAGACGACTGGAAATGTGGAGGAATGGAGACATCAAGGAGCTTTACAAGGAGTGCAAATGCTTGCAGGCGAGAATGACAAGGTCTCGGACCTCAATCACAGTGAGCAGATTTCACGTACTTTCAGCAACCTGTTGATGCTTGGCAAAACAAAATCTGCCCTGCAGTTCCTCTTCAGGAAGGCTGACGAAGGAATCCTGAAACTGGATGATCATATTCCCTCCAACGAGGGAAGGTCATGCACAGTTCGCAAGCTCCTCCAGGAGTTGCATCCAGTGGGGAAGGATCCAGACCCTGAATCCTTGATGAGCAGCAGTTGCCAAGATTCCCTTCCTTCTGATCCCATTCTCTTTGACGCTCTGGATGGTGCACTGATCCAACAGGTGGCACGCCAGTGTAATGGCTCTGGACTGGATGCCCACGCCTGGAGGCGCATGTCCACTTCGTTCAAACAGGCATCATGGGACCTATGTTCAGCCATAGCTGGTGTCGCCCGTCGCATCTGCACCAAGAGTGTAGACCCTGAAGGTCTTTCAACCTTGGTAGCGTGCCGCCTCATCCCCCTCAACAAATGCCCGGGGATCAGGCCCATCGGTGTTGGTGAGGTGCTACGACGCATAATTGGGAAGGCAGTGATGAGGATTGCCAGCCTGGATGTGGTGATTGCTGCCGGATCCAGTCAAGTATGTGCAGGCCTGGAGGGTGGGTGCGAGGCAGCTGTACACGCAATGCGTGATTTTTTCAGCCATGAAGACACTGAAGGGATCCTACTTGTCGATGCAGCAAATGCCTTCAACAACCTGAACAGGAAAGCTGCCCTTCATAACATGAAATTTCTTTGCCCTGCTCTAGCAACAATCCTAACCAACACCTATCAATCTCCAACTAGGATGTTCGTGTCTGGTGGGGGCGAAGTTCTGTCAAGTGAAGGCACTACTCAGGGCGATCCACTTGGAATGGCCATGTATGCCTTGGCTGTCATTCCACTAATCAACAAACTCCAAGATCTGCATGGGAACACAAGGCAAGTATGGTTTGCTGATGATGCAACTGCAGTCAGCACATGTCAACGGCTTCGTGCATGGTGGGATGAGTTGGTAGCACGTGGACCCTCTTTTGGCTACTATCCCAAAGCCTCTAAAACCTTTCTGGTTGTGAAGGAGGAATATGCCGAGGAGGCTGAGAGAGCCTTTGCAGATACCAGTGTCAGCATAACCACGCAAGGCAAAGACATCTAGGTGCTGCTGTTGGCTCCATGGCTTTTAGGGATGAGTTTGTGTCTGGAAAGGTGAAGAGCTGGTGCAAGGAGGTGGAATTGCTGTCACAGGTTGCCCTGAGCCACCCCCATGCAGCCTTTGCTGCCTACATCCATGGACAGGCCAGCAAGTGGACATATATTTCCAGGACAATCCCAGGGATAGGACATCTCCTTGAGCCTCTTGAGCAGGTCATCCAAGAGAAATTCATCCCAGCCATTACTGGTCGTCCATCCTGCTCGAAGATCGAACGCTCCCTCCTGGCCCTCCCAGCAAGAATGGGTGGCTTGGGGCTGACAATTCCCTCTGCAGACGCTGAGCATTGCTATGAAGCATCCAGCAAGATAACAGCCCCAATCGCTGCAATGATTGCTCTTCGAGGGAAGGATCCCATGTCTGCAAGCCTAGAGTCAAAAGCCATCAAGTCCTCTGTGCGAAATGCAAAACGTGACAATCAACGTGCTGAAGCAGAAGCAATCTTCAATGAACTCCCTCCTCCTCAACAACGTGTGCTGGAATGTACCAGAGAAAAGGGTGCCTCCGCATGGGTATCTGCTCTGCCCGTCGACGAACACGGATTCTACTTGCACAAAGGAGATTTCAGAGATGCTTTATGCCTCAGGTATGGTTGGCAGATTACCAATCTACCTCTTCACTGTGCCTGTGGTGAGCCCCTCTCTGTAGACCACGCAATGTGCTGCCATAAGGGTGGTTTCGCCACATTGCGTCATAATGAGATCCGTGACATGTCAGCTAACCTGTTGAGGGAGGTGTGCCCAAACACAAGTACTGAACCCAGCTTACAACCACTCAACAGTGAAACATTCCAACTACGCACAGCCAATACGGACAACGAGGCGCGAGTGGACATCAGAGCAGAAGGGTTCTGGACTTCGGCACAAGTGGCATTTTTCGACATTAGGGTATTTCACCCTAGCGCCCCATCGTACCGAAGGAAGGAGCTCTCTGCTGTGTACAGGCTGCATGAAAAGGCCAAGAAACGTGAATATGGTGCCAGGATCCGTGAGGTGGAAAGGGGAGCCTTCACACCACTGGTTTTGTCCACAACAGGTGGAATGGCACGGGAGTGCACCGTGTTTTACAAGCGTCTGGCTGACCGCTTGGCCTACAAACGCAAGACAAACTATTCCCTAGTGATGACCTGGCTGAGATGCAGAATCTCGTTCGCACTACTGAGATCCGCCATCAGGGCTCTGCGGGGATCCCGAAGCTCCACCACTGCTCTGGCTCCAGTGGATATTCCATTGGTGACCAGTGAGAGCTTCATCCACTAACTGACCTGATCCACCATAACTATCACAATTATTGACACTCATCCCTCTTACTTTGAATCTAACTTCAAGTACTACATATAGCTTGTAGGCTGTGCTTTCCCTGATGTGTATATATTACATTTTTAAAAAAAAGAAAAAAAAAAGGAAGACACAGAGTGGTGTGAACGAGGGGTACGTGTTACGCTATATACGTAAGTAGTGATCTACAAACGCAGAGGCCGTCCGCAGCTGGAGGAGCACGCAGAACGTACCACATAATCACGTACGTACAATATTCTGTTCTTTCCTTCTGCACGCACAGAAGGAAGAGACAGTATCAGACATGCCTCAGCAAATGGTGAGTGGTGAGCCACACTACCTAACGCCTTACTACGGACTTGAGTGGCTTGAAACGTGTTCGGCGCGAAGTCAAAAACATGGCGGCGCTGTACGTAGATACAGAAGCGATTCTTAGCTCACGATTTGGAGTCCCAAGAGCGGTAGCTAGCGACTACAAGTGACGAGTAGCAACTAACGTGTAGATGGTGCCAACTTCCGCGCGAAATATTTCTCTTGCCGCGGATGCCACGCGACCGATCCACAGAGCGTGCGCGGAAATTAACAACCTACCGCGCGGCCATTTGCGGATTCCCGACGCGGCAAGCCTGCAGAAAAATTCAAGTTACTTGTGACATGTACCGTATATGTACATTGCTATGCAAATGCACGACATGTTACAGCGACATGCTGCTACGAATGATGACACGCAGTTGCATATTCTTATCCACTAGCTGCTCTTTAAGGTTACTCAATTAAACACTAATGATAAAAATGCCATTAACGCCATTTAACAGTGCTGTTGGACAATGTTGGTCACCTACAGTAAGTACGCCACAACTTTCTGAACTTCTCCATAACTGGAAGCTCAGTGGAGACTAAAAGTGTTCAGAGTCTCATCACAATCACACATCCCAATTTATACATAAGAAATAAAATATTCCAACTGGTACAGTGGAACTCCACCTAGTGGAGTCCCCTGAAAATTAAGATTACGAGGAGGGGGTGTTGAAACGTCCCGACAATTGTACCCTTTTCTGATAATGACAATTCCCTAACATGTGGAGAACCCTATAATACAGACACAGAAGCTCAGAAGAGTGCCTATTTTATAGGGATTCCATTGTACTTCCAATGCTGCATATCTGTTTGAGAACAGCACTCTTTCCAGTCTCTCAGTAGCATATACCAGAGACCTGCTCTAAAGGATACAAGCAGTTGATACACACACACAAAAGCTTACGATTATCCCCTTGGGGTTGCTGGACAAATCGGGAGTCCGGCTTCAACTTGCTGAGCACAATGAACATCGCATGTCCATCTCTACAACTGAAGTACTGCTCTCCTTTCCAGGAACCATCTCCACACCCATCCATTCTTGTTTCCTGCAGCAGCATACAAATTTGTATAATTTAGCTTAAAGCCAACCAGGTGACAGATGGTATGTGCTGACACTCATTGAAACATCCTGCCATGAATATGCTCAATCACTCATTATCAACAGTTTAGCAATGAGTCTTTACAATATTATCATACCCCGTTTCTAAGTTCACTTTATTGAAAATTGAAGAAAGAGCACAGTTAATTGTTACTTACCAATTCTATACCAGCAATAACTGTGGCCACATCAGGGAACTTCCCTATCCATCTAATGATGCCATATCCCTGTGGGTCTACCAGCTCCACTGCAGAGCCTACTTCCAAGTTGTGTGACACTGGGCGAGGAGGGACGGGCTGGGCCCGCTGATGGTCTTCAGACCCTTGGTGATCAAGGGCATGTCTTCTGTTGGCTAAAGGTGATCTTTGATACTCCTGCATCATTGCACCTCTTTGGCTACCTGCAAAGTTCTCCTGACCCTCTCCACTTGCTCCTGACCCTGCTACAGCTCGGTACAATTCACGCTTCTGGTCATTCTCAGACTGCTGCCGCTCCAGTTTTTTGTATTGCTCCCGTTGGGCATCCAGTTCTCCAGGTGACACCCCAAACTTGTCTGCCAACTTCTTATTAGCAGCCTCTTCTTTCTTCACTTCAGATTCTTTCAGAGCTTGTTCCTGCTCACGAAGAACTGCAGCAGTGCTACTTCTGGTGTTTTTGGCAACGGTGGAGGCAACAGCACGGACTGACTCAGTCACATCAGGAGGGTTGGAGACATCCATTGCTTCTGAACGTGCATCAACAGGTGTACCTTCACCTTCTTTTAGCACTGACACCTCTGGTATAGCAAGGTAGGTATGCTTCTTGTAGTCACGCGTGTGGGGAAACAAGTGGCCCATGTTACTGATGTGCCCCTCAACCTTTACCTTAATGGGCATGTCCTGAAGAAATGGATAAAGAATCTGTGTACATACCAGTCTGCCAGTAAGCACCTCATTAAGCAAAATGTGCTTCATAAATGCACAAATCACACTTCTTTCTAAGGTGGTAGATCTCTCAGATTGGGTCCTCACTTCAAATGCTCACTTGTTTTTTAACCAAATTAGACGGAACTAGAACTGGTTCAATATAAATGTGAATAATGCAAATATCCATTCTACTTACATAGATGAGAACTCATTACATTGCTATGCTAGGATACACACGCATACGTATATGCATAGATCAGACAGCAAGTATGTATCAAACTATGAAAACTAATGTGACAACTGTAAAGCCAATCAGATCTGCTCAGGCTTCTCAGATGTCCTATGTTTTCTGGTAAGCAGTCTGATGGTGCAACCACGGTTCCTTCTATCCCCTATCATTCATCACAGTACATTGACAATACAGCAGGGAAAGCCATAGTATGCATGCATCAACCTATACTGCAGCTCAGCCTGTAATTACACTGTGCAGAAAAGTGGAACAAGTTCTCTCATTTTGAAAGAACACGTGGGAAACATGGGAAAGAGTGTTACAGTTGGGGTATTTGGCTGCCGCTTGTCACTTCGCTGAGGCCACTTGCCACCACTGCAAGAAGAAAGGGCATTTGGCTCAAATTTGCTACTCGGCAAGCTTGGGAGGTGGCCAACAAAGAGGCTCTCAGGCTCAGAGCTCTAGAGCCAGAGGTTGCCTACAGTCCATGCATCTAAAGCCATAAAAAACTTTCCATGTTTTGCCTGGGCTCCAAGCAAATGGATCCTATTGTGGTAGATGTAAGTGTGGGTTGCGTTCCTGTATCCATTGAAGTGTATACTGGTGCTGCTGTATCAGTTATCTCCCTTAAACAGCAGCAGGAAATGTTCCCAGACGCACAACTATAGCCACCAGTGTTAGTAACGAGTCTAATGGATCTGATCTTAAGGTTCCCCTGTCTTCATCGGAACCAAAGATTTTGCCTAGCGAGTCTCCTTCCAATGGCTCATCTAAATCATCTGAGGATCAGCCGCCATGAATACGTGCATGCCCAGAAGCGAACGTTATTCTTGTGATTGAGGACATCACATAGGTTACTACTGTACCTGCTGTAGTTGAGTATAACACAGTTCAGCATCACCAATGACACGGCAGTTACCACAAAAAGAAAACACACTCCCCCTGGTTGAGGTACAACACTTTCAGTAATAAAATTTCAACCTAGAGCCCTCTAATTTTCTCCACAACTCCTTCTCAACTGGTCATAGTCACGACTCACTACTTAGAATCAGGACCATCAACATTACGTAAATCCCTATTTTTATTTTCCCACTGCCCAGGACAAATGTTGAGAAGCTGCTTAGTATTGAAACAAAAATTCATCAAGACAACACCTGGTCAAACACAAGACACTGTTCATATCACTACAGTAGTGCTCACACACGCTTGCCCATTGCATTGTTTGAAAGTGCTTACATGTACACTTGCGGATGCACAAAAGTAGAGATCATGTGGTGGTGACTGGTTGTGTAACCCATTGTGTAACCCATCATTCCACTCTCACTCAGTGTACACACCACATTATGAACTTGGAATTGTAGGGAATTACAATCTTAATTCTCACCGTTTCAATTCCAATGATGTAACAATCTATTCCACGCTCCTTCCCAGAAACTGCCCATTTCGCCACTCCTGGTACACGCCTTCCATCTTTGTCAAAGACAACAACTGGGTCATCTAGATAAAACTCTCGATTGGTTTTGTTTTTTATAGATTCAACCAACAGCTTCTTCCTAGTGCTGCGTGGGCCTTGAAGGGTGGATGTGCTTGAGGTTGGAATAGGAGGAGCTGAGGATGATTGTGAGACTGTGAGGATGCTGCTGGCAGACAGGAATGCACCGTGGTCAACATCACACATAAAGTAGCGGGACTCCCTGAATGAGCCATCACAGCTACCTCGGTTCTCCTGTCAAAAACAAATACAAACAAATACACAATTGCCATAGGAATGCACTTGCACTTAAATTTCTACCTTAACTGCTAGCTGAAAGGTACTGCAAATTAAACAGAAATGTATATAGTGCAGATGTAAACTTAATAGAGAATATGCATAAAGTCCACCCACTTTGCAGTCAAAAGGTCAAAGTGAACGGTGCACGCAGCCTCAATACGTAAACAGAGGGGAGTAGACACCTCCAGCGCTTGTATGACGTCGAAGCAGCCCCCGCACAGTCTCCGGTCTGTTGAGCAGCAGAAATCTATCAAAATGAGGAGCTTCTAGTCAGTGGTCGAAAGGTGAAGCTGATGAAGAGAGTTGCCGACTTTCAGGAGGTCAAAGCGCCGCAAGCAAAGCCAGGAGCTGTAGCGTGCTCTAATCTCAGTATACCAGCACCGCTACCTATTGAGGGCCTGCCGACAAGTGGCTGGAGTGTCAAGAGCCTGCCGACAAGTGGCTGGAGTGTTAAGGCAGCCAAAACAATTGAAGTGGAAGGAAACTAGTGGAGGAGGCGAGTGTTAGAAGCCCTGCACATCCACCAACGACAGCAAACATCCAACTTGAACTGTGGGTTGGCCATCAATCCCTCCTGGCTACCTGTACTGAACCCAACCCTCACGCCCTTAATATTATTACACTTACCTCATTACAACATTACAACATTCCTGTCACCATTACAGCCTTAATTAATTATTATTTCCTCATTTCCTGCCATTCTTACACCTTGACAGCTAGTGACACACCCTCCTATTATTTACCTGAGTCGCGCATGCTAAGTTTTGTAATAGCTGAAGAAGATCTACGGATCAAAACATCCTATGCTTTCAATGAAGTGACTGCTGTGTTTCTGCTCAATAATCCCCGTTATCACTTTCATACTAGCTGCCATGTATTACATTATTGCACCACTATGCTGATCATGCAGACTCTAGCTATGATACATACAACCTTCAGCCAATGAAAGCATACAAATGACAAGACTGATGGTTCAATAGCAACATACATGCTCGCTATTAACTGATTCAGCAATTTAAAATGCAGAAGGCAACAGTGTACATTGCCAAGGAAATGCATCCAGTACTGTCTCAGTGTACATGCAAAAGTGGTTGTTAATGGAGCAGGTATTAACCCAGGTTAATCGGCTGGACTGCGCGAGTAGTCGTGTATAGCAGCACAGGTCACGTAAGGTAAGGGAGCAGGCACGTGACGGGGGCCCATGACTAGGGGGAGTGCAGGGCACAGTCCATTGGTTCGACGGACGGCGGTGTCAACGCGGCATTATTTAATCGGGGTGTTTAAGGGAGCGTCGCCAGGAGACAGCTACGCAGAGCTTGTTAGTCCACGGTCAACAGAGACACGAGGGTTGTTGGTTTGACGCTGAACTCTGACGCTTGTCTATTGTGTACGTACCCAGTTGGCGGTTATTAGTGCAATGGCGACACCCGAGGCCGACTGCCATGTGATTACAAGTGGGCTTCTAGTTAGGTTTCTCCAGTATGGCCTACTGTGATCTTGTGTTCGGGTCCAGCGGGTAGCCCCTGCAGCTCACCCAAGCAGGTACACACGTGATGGAGTGGGCGGGGCCTCCACCGCCCATGTGACAGGGGTGGAGCCTCCTCGGCTCATGTGACAGTCACGTGTGGACACCTGGATCACGTGATGGTCGCGTGCTATCAGTAGCATCACGTGACAAGTGGGTGGGACTGTTGCCGCCTTCGTGATAGGCTGACCACTGGGCCTAGCACAGATGCCAATCCTGGTAAGTGGGATGGTAAGTGGTATTAGGGGTTAGCACGAGGTAAGCGTTGGATCATGTGTTCCTTATCGGGAAGACGATTAAGTAACACTGCTGGTCATCTCCAAATATGCACCCTAAGGTAAATGGTCTTGGTAGCTATACCACTTCTAGCAAATGTTTTTAAGTATGAATGAAATAATGAAATAAATCCATTCAACTTTCAAGTTTGAACAAAATTGCCAAATTATCTTCCACAAATTTATGCAGCTATATGGTATGCACATGAACCCTGATCTTTAACGTAACTATAAGGATGATTCATTTAACTTTGTACCCACTACTAGGTAACCCCTGGTAGAGATAGGTCAAATCATGGCCAAGTGCCTGTAGATCAAATGAGACACTGATTCTAGTGTGTCACCACCCCATGTACACAAGAACCCTATACAAGTCATCATTGTCAGTACAGTAGTCAGTACAGTGTCATCAGACAGGAACAACATCAACCCATTGAGGAGGCAGCATGATTAGGGCGTCTTCCCATTGAGAATTCACTGTACGTCAATACTGCTGGAGCAGGCCCATAAATGCATGGTGGTTCAAGCAGTGTTAGCTGGCTGAAGCTACACTTGTCACTGCAGCTGTGTTAAAGCGTCAAATGTTCTGGCTATTCAGTATACCATATTTGCTCAAATAGACGCCGCACCCCGTTTAGTGGCCACCCTCGAATTGATGCCACACTCAGCGAAGAGTAAAACAAAATAGTAGCCGCCCTTAAATAAATGCCATATGGAATAACATTCATAATCGCCAAGAGGCACGGCAACGGCACCCGCAAGTGCAAAGACACGGCACCAAGGACTGAGAATGGCTAATGCCATGGCAGAGAAGAAGAGAACATTCGACACTGAGCGTGTTTAAGCTGAAGGTTACACTACCTGCGATAGCTCACACAGGACGTGGCTGACGATCTCTCCAGCCTCCTGTGGAGTCCACACTGTCTTGTAGATGTGATGCCCATGCACAATACTGTCAAAATAGAACGCTTTGTCCATTTGGCTCGCCAAGCTTGCACGCATACGCATATAATTGTAGCCATCCTCAAATAGACATCGCATCTTTCCAGACTTGAAAATAATTGTAGCCACGGCATTCATTCAAGTAAGTACAGTACTCACTAGGATTGGGTGCATTTAGTATTCAGTTTGGCTGTTTTCATATTTGGTTATCTTACAGGTGACTGTAGTAGAGGCGTGTGTTCCTTTGCTCTTTTCCTAATCATTGTTTACCCCTGTGGCCACAGTGACCACGAGGGGTGCGCATGAGCATCAGTTTAACTGTAGCAGGATGTTACATAGCCAAGAGATTTAAGGCTATCTTTGAATATCACATGTTAGTCAGAGTGCACTTAAGAAGTTAAACACATGTTAGGTGTCATCAGTGTTGTAGAGACTCATTCATTGCAATGACCACTTAGAACCTTAGTGTACCTTCTATCATAAGTACGTACATACCCTCAGTTCCACTCCAACCCATCGGCCTGGTGTGTCTTGGAGAGGTCCAATGTACTGCACAGTTGCATGGCAGCAGGAGGTACCCAGCAAATGGGGTGGGGTTCCATCACCAAGTGGAAGTGATACCCACACGTTGTCACCCACTTGCAACGCTTTAACTGCATTAAGCTTGTCTCCCTGAATGTACACCTGCCAACGATCTATGGTCTTTCCAATTGCAGCAAGCCACTCATAGTCATCTTCACTAAGTAGTGCCACATCAGTGTTGCTGCAGGACACCATCTTGTTCCTGTCCAAGGCTAGGCTGTATAGGGCATGACTCTGATGACTGCCATCCTGTGGTAGGGCTTCCTTCACGAGCAATTCTCCTTTCAGGACATGGTCTGCATTTATAGTGTTGAGCAAATTTTTGAAGAAATTGTTAGTTTTCGAAATCGGCACATCGTTTCGGAGGATAAAGTACTCCTGTTTTGTGCTTGCCATGGATACACCTACAGAGTAACCAAAAATGATACTCACATAAGAATAATATTAACACTGATGAAGCAAACATAATTACATTAGACCTTTAACTTCAATTTAATTGATAGTATCCGCTCACTTCGACAAGGTACACTGGTAACTTCAGAACATCATAAGGTGAACGGCGCCATTTTCAACGGGCACTCCCCAGTGCTCTTAAAATGCAAACACGTGACTGATGAGGTAATGTCCTAACGTACTATATATATAAAAGAACGAGTTAAAAACTCGTGGGGGCTGCCGCCCCAACTCGAACCACTAACTTGCTGTCTTAAGTCGCAAGTCAAGACATGACAACATGTCAAAACAATGCAACCACATGCAAAAAAAAAAAAAGTATGAGCACACATAGTTTCACTCAGGCATGGGCACACAGACTCACTGTGCATTAATTTTCTTTTCGTCCTCCCAAACAATCTGGCTAGTCATGCATAGATACTACCTATGGTTATACTACCACATTGTATTTCTGCGTTTAAGACGTAAACACAATTAAGAATGCAGCTACATGCACACATACAGGTCGTAGGGACACAGTAGCAGGTGTTTAATCAAGGCAGAAGACGATTCGTTCCAGTACAAGCAGCGCGCGCTGCTGTAGGCAATAGTACTTATACGTTTTCACTGTATACTAAGCTTTCCTTCCACACAGCTAGCAAACCTTAGAATAGACGGTTAACGCCCTCACCGAGCTTGGCGTTACTCCTGTCCATTGTTCTCGGCAGTGCTGCGAAGATTGTTGGTCGGGAATCCACAAAGTGGACACGCTGCAAACTATACGGGCGCGTTTTCCAAGGATAGCGTCGCTCATATCCCTTGTTCCAGGCAGTAGTGCGGACAGCGCTGATTTTGACATTCAATTAACACAGCGTGGGTGTTCAGAACGACAACAAACGGCGACTTGTGCGACTTTCTGATGCCTTTTGTGTGGCTTTTCTCCCACGAGAGCAAACGGCCTCCAATATAAATGTTACAGAGCGCAATACTTTTCCTGTACTTACAATATAAATTACAGTATACGAAGAAACCTTTGTGGCTAGGTATAGACATGACTAACAATGATTCGAATTCACTAGCCAAGAACTGATTCAATAGAGCCAAACGTTTCGACAGCTATACAGCTGTCTTCATCAGTGGCATAATACACGGCCAAAAACGCAAGATCGTATCGGTATCGATAACGGCTCGTGTCGTCACCGTTGGCGAATGTCTGATTACGGACCGAGGATTGCCGATTTCGAACCCATTTAGATGGTTTTAGGGAACGGTGTCGAAAACGATGGTAAGGCCTACGCGAAGGATACGACACGCATTCGGACCGATGCGTATGCGTACCATACGTAACCGATGTGTATACGAGTTCATCGCGATCGTTTCGCATTGTACGTAGAAAATCCAGTATTCCCACAGGGATATTCAAAACCATGATACAGCGAAACAAGCACAGAAAAAGCAGAGAAAGTAAAAATGAATGATTACATTTGTTCCATGCACCATGTTCCATGTTCAGTTGTTAAGGCAAAATACATTGTAATAAAAAACCTCATTTGCAGTCATGAATGAATGTTGCACCAGAGGTTATGTCCACAGACTGTCTCTCAACCTGCCTGGTGCTGCCTTGGTGAACCACTCTGCATCTGCTACCGCAGTGGTGTTGGAAATGATACATCACAAATGAGACTGGCAGCTGTCACAGCAACCAGGTGTTGTCCTCTGACAAAAAGTGGGCAGTCCATCTTCATTTGTCCCAGTGCCTCAAATGGTACCAAAAGTAATGTTACTACTGTTCCAACACGGAAGATTGAAACAATTGTTCCATACTTCTCCTAAATGGGATATGAGTAATTTACATGTCAGACATGCCTTTTCAAGTTTGAATTATCGCCATAAAATCCTCACCTGGTCATTCTCTCCCTTGTACTTTACATGTGAGAGCATCTGAATGAGGTGTGGGCCAACACCAAATGTCTGGCGGCAATACACTGCCATTCCTGTATGGCATCGTTCATCCATGGCAACATCCACATGGTACTCCCGCACTTTACTTGGCCGAGGCAGAGATATGGCTATCTCGCCAACAGTAGTTCCTTTCGGAGCACACTGAGAAATTATGGAGGAAGTATGTAAATCTGCACTACCTATTAAGGCAATGCCTGCAACCTAGCTAGCTAACCCACCTTTCTCATAGCACCATGCTGATAAATGTCTTTATCTGCTTGTTGCATTGGATGTCCAAACAGGTAGTTACCAACAATTGCTTCACACATGGCCTGCATAAAAAACCCTCACCAACAAGTGGTTGCCTATAATGCAGTGCAAAGTGCAGAAGTCATACACCAAATGCAAGTGTTGTAATGCATAAATGTTATATGTAGCCTGTAAACCAATAAGTACTAAAGCTCACTCTTGTGAATCACTAGGAGTGCTGCTTGCCAGGGTATGCAACGTGGACACTGCCGAGAAAGCCCTCCCAATGTCCCGGCTAGGGGCTTGTCAGTTACCATGCACATTAAACCCGCGTAAAATTGAATTGAGGGATTCACACCTGCATGAATAAGACAGCATAATTATAATGTTACATTAAAACATGCAGTGTAAGATACGTAAGTAGTCACACATACCTTTCAGTGTTATTAGTTTGAAGGTGGGCCAAAATCGACCATATTGTCTGGTAGGTGGAGCAGAAGGTGAATCTTGACCTTCTGCTGCATCTCTGGACTACTAGCATGCATGCACTCCACAAAAGACTTGGCTGTGCTGCGATACTTGTGAAGGTCATTCCCCCGCACAGAGTGACAATAGCAGAGTTTGAAGACCTGGGGAGAAAACTCAAATCTACATTAACTTTGTAATGTAAATTAAACTGGATGTGTGCAACAATGATTTACCTTTGAAAGACTGTACCCGTTAGATACTTATAGGGTCCAAGAAGCACAGTGTGCAGCACCTCAACAGGTGTCGATCTGAAACACAGTGAAATTACATAAATTCATCTAGCCATGTTGTAAAAGACACAATACAAGATTGGCAGTAAATATGCACACCTGAAAGGGTCAAAGCACAAATCTAGCAATGGACTTCTCTCTGGTCTGAGGCCGACAGATGTGGCCATCCTTGCAGCATCTTGGGGGCTTAGCACAGACATCTGGCTAATATCCACCAAAGCCTGAACTTTGGTTCTTGGTGAACCGATCGCCAGAGGCGAAGTTATTCGATCAGCTAATGTGTGTATGCAATGTGTGGAGGTAGGGCATGCGTAGACATGCATGCACATAAACATACGTATTATATATTATACTGCGCACAAAAACATACCATACACATTCTGCAGAACTTCTTAGCCTGTGCTCCCATGTGACCAAGCAGTTCTGCAGCTTGGGGATTGTCACATTTATATAGCTAGCAGTACTGGAGCCACCACAAGCACATCCTTGCCCAGACACTCATCACGCATCGCTAAACCCTCTTCCAAGCTGAGCAACTCTTTCCTCAAGGACTGAAACATGTCCATTGCTGTAGAAAAGACAAATATACAACACCAATGCCCAACACACAAAATTGACATCTGTCCTAAAATAATGTCCTTCTGCAGCTTGTATTCAGACTCCGTTATGGCACCAGAGGTTGCCAAATCATACAAGTCTCTTATTAGTTTAATATACATACTTTTTAGAGCAATTACTCTCTCTGGTGACATAGCTGTCTTTGCTGCAGCTGTTTGACAGTATTCTGTCATCGTACCAGGTTCCATGGCAGATTCCATCGGAGGACTCGGCTGGTGCGCTTGGAAAGCCTCATTTAAGGACACTGGAGAGGACAGCTGTGATGGTGGCAACGAAACATTGGCATAGGCATATCCTGGCGCGTTGACAATAGGCGACAACGATAATTGGGTCTGCTGTGCATCGGGATCCAATGTTGTCTCGTCGTTATCAGGAAATAGTTCGTCTAACAGTCCGTCCATCTCTTCCCGCTCAGTATAGGCATAGCTACGACTTCGAATACATCGAAATCGACGTCGTATCAAACTACTGGTATGTGATCATAGTACGTGTGCATTACCACACTGTAGTCTTCGGCTCGTATACATCATGTATCGATTCACCATAGTAAACGGTATCACTATCATGTAATTTACGGGCCGATTTTCATCGAGCGTATTCGACTCGAAAACATGGATTCACCATTGTAAACGGTATCGTGATCAGGCCGTTTACGATGCGATGTTTCAACGACCGTTTCCGGTGTAACAGGATTGTGGTTCCCCCTGTCTCAGTTCCCCCCGGAACTGGAAACCTAGTATACGGATTCCGGCGGAACTACAATACTGGTATATGGGTTCCGGCACAGTTCCTGCTGATAGCAGTGAGCTTTCATCAATATAGGTGGGCCTGAATACTGCTGCTGACGGTCACTGTGCGCGTACTCGTCCTTCTCTCACTCATGAGTGGACTCTACCTAGGCATCATGATCTAACGTCCTCTAAACCATATACATTGTTCCATCTAGCCTCTATGATATCCGTTCTGTATGTACATTGTGATACAGTGAGGGCACCCTTACTGCACCCACTGGTCTACTAGCATGCAGGCAGTTACAGTGAGTGAGGAGGTCATTCAGCTTGTCCATAATGCATAGTTCTATATTCTGAACACTGTGTAGCTTGGAAGATAAAACAATATTACATACATAATAATACATCACAGACTCGTTACATTCTCAGCCTATATAGTCATTTGTTAACAGTTAAGTTTACATTGTAAATTACAAAATCTACCGAACAGTTAGGAATTACAGTATTTGCAAAACCAACTGGCTGACTTAGCTTGTGGCTGAAATCCTACACAACCTTTATGAAACCACTGATGACAGGCATCACATGCAACCATGTTGTCATAACCTTCAGGCATGTCACAGTCGCAGTAGAGGTGCACTACATGGTCTAGGGGATGATCTTGTCTGTAACCTTTCACAAGGCGACTGTGGGGAAATGGGGTAAAGTGTTTGTTCCTAAAACATTTGGCCAGGTGGTCCCTCATCTTGTCCTGATGGAATTCAATCTGTGTCAAATCATCCCCCCTTGCAGCATGGAATGCAAAAGCAATGGCAAAGAGGCCACAGGACGTGTAACCCCTCTGCTGTTGCACAGATGGCATTTTCACTGGCAGAAGTGTGTGGTCTCCATCTGGGGAAACTTCAGTACACAACTTATAAACACTGGCCAGCTGTATCTGTAGAGATGCAGACAGCTTTCCCCCTTTGAATTTGCTGTCATAAACGTGGACCTCACAGCCAATGGAGGTGGATGTAACCCAGTGACAAGAGCCTGTGTGATGAATCTGCACACTCTCCGCAATTACAGGAGAGAAAGCATTCGTTTGGCTCAACAATGGCAACTGCAGGCCATCAAGGGTAGGGAACTGTTCTTGCAATACGTTCTGGGCAAATGAAATGTGTTCATCTGTTAGCATATCTCCATCCAGGACTTGTAGTATGCTCTTCCTACTCAGTGATGGTATGCGGCGCCTCTTCATGATAGTATTTTGCAGTGCATTACTTTTCCGCTTCCTTACACCATACACCATTCCTTTCCTTTGTTCATTCTTACTTCCCTTGCCCTTTTCGCAGATGCTCACCATGCACTGCTGTCTTTGCTCATCATCCTTTTCTTTGCCAGCATCCCGTTCCTTATTATCATCCCTTACTGCATCACATCCATTAGCATTCTCAACTACAGCAACGCCTTCTTCCCCACCATTCTCTACTTTGCCATCATGAACTAACTCCACCTCACAGTCTTCTTTCACACCCTCTTCTCTACTGTCTTCTATTAGATCAATAACCTTCAATCTACCATCGGTCTTCTCCTTCGCCACATAGTCTTTTCCGGTGCATTCATCTCTACTATCTTTAACCTGAACGGCATCCCCATCCACCGTCTCCATCGCTCCAGTGTTGTGCTTGGTTGACAATGGTCCGGTAACGAAAGATGGTGTGATTGTGGTTTCCGACCACGGTCCAGCGACGGAGGATGATGTGACTGCACGAACTAAAGAGGGTATGGCAGTGGAGGTTGCAAATGGTGGCAGCGTTGACGTGCTTTTCCGTTCATGACAGTTTTTTAGCCTGCAGGAATTCACTGCCTTCTTCAATGGTTTGCCACTTTTGTTTTCTAATGTATATATATAGATCTCTCTTTGTCCGTCCAGTTATTTTGTATGGACCCAGCCACCTTTCCTCCAGCTTGCCTCCCATTCTATGACTGTTGCGCAGGTTTTTTACTAGCACCATTTGCCCTACTTGAAAAGTTACTGAAGTGTTGTGGCGATCATAGTTCTTCTTCTGTCGTGCTTGGGCCACCTTGATGTTCTTCATGGCGTTGTCAAACAGTGTGCTCTTCATTTCCTTCAAATGCTCCAATCTTTCTGCTAGAGTGCACAAGCCCTTGTCACTGTCACCATCAGGTGGTCCTGTTGCACTGTCACCATCAGGTGATCCTGTGATGTTGTCATTGTCATCAGATGGTCCTGTAGCATTGTCACCATCAGGTGGTTCTGTGATGCTGTCATTGTCATCAGGTGGTCCTGTAGCATTGTCACCATCAGGTGGTTCTGTGACGCTGTCATTGTCATCAGGTGGTCCTGTAGCATTGTCACCATCAGGTGGTTCTGTGTTGCTTGTACTGTCAGGTGGTCCTGTAATGCTGTCACAGCCTTGTGGTTTGGTAGCACTGTCACCGTCAGATGGTCTGGTCACATCATCACTTATGTCTCTCTCCTGTAGCTGTATTGGTAGTATAGCTTCTCGTCCGAACATAATGTAAAATGGGGTGTACCTCGTGGATGCATGTACAGAGGTCCTGTATGAAAATAGGAATTCCTCCAGATGTTCATCCCAGTCATTCTCTTGATCATTTATGTACTTTAGTAGTTGCTTTGTTATAGTTTGATTCATTCTTTCATCAAGCCCATTTGTCTGTGGATGATAGGCACTGCTTATTCTGTGTTGAGTACCTGACAGCATGAACAGCCTTCTGTTTAAAGCATTAACAAATTCTCTGCCCTGATCTGTAATGCAGGTGACAAAGCAACCGAGACGGAGAATGAGTGAGTAAAGAAACTTCGCTACAGTTGTAGCATCCTTATTGGGAACTGCCTTGGCTTCTGGCCATTTTGAAAAATAATCAGTGCATGTGATCAGGTACCTGCATATGTAACATGAACGCAACCACCAATAATTGAGGATCCATGGAATAGTGTTGATGCACAGCATATAGCAGATATACACACACAAAGCTCTATTATAGTAATGTGTATAATGCACCTGCACATGACAGGTACTATTCAACGTACAGTGCCAATGAGCTTGTGTGGAGGTACTGTGACGCACATCTATAGAGTTTACTGCAATGACCTGTTCCACTCACATGTTCCCTTGTGTAGTTTTTGTGAATGGTCCCACTATATCCAAGCCTACTTGATGCCACACTGCAGGCTCCACTGGAATTGGACGCAAGGCGGATGGCTGTTTGGTTAAGGTGCTGTTCACTTTTTGGCATACATGACAGGTCTGGACATATTCCTTTACGGCATTTGTCAAGTTCTTCCAGTAAAATCTTGAAGAAATTTTTTGCAAAGTTTTGTCCCGGCCAAAATGTCCTCCACCTATTGGGTATTGACAGTGGCACACTGAGTGCAGTGTTAACTGATACGGTGCATGTGCATGCATATTGTGTTTAACACACAACTAGCCTAAAGGAATCATGTGCAGTCATTCAAGTACAGCTGGATCAGAAGTTATGGCATACGTAACTTGGCGTACATGTACACTCCACCAGAATAATCTAACAGTGCCTGACGTTATCTCTATGTACGTCAGTGGTTTCTCTGCGCACCTGCTTTGTCATCATGGCATGCTTGCAAAATATCCCTTTGTCTGGTGGGATCTGCAATCCACTGTCTTTCATGGCCGGCTGCATCTTTTACGTACAAGAGGCCTTGGTGTGTGACGACATCCTTGGAACGTTTACGAATACCTCTTTTCTCGTTCTTGGTCAGCTCTTCACGATATGTACCATGTTTCAAATAGCACAGTATGTCTTCATAGTAAGTCTGCTCATCTGACTTTGCCATAGTTCCTTCTCACACTCTTCGTCTCCACAGTTCACTTCTCAGTTCACAGTTCTTTCTTCGCTGCTTGTTGACTGTTGCTTGCACACTGGTCTTATTTATACCCAATGCAACCTGACCACTGTTAACCACGATAAGCCTTATTAGCCTGACCAGTTCTACAGGGAACTGTGAAGTAAGTGCAAGCAATAAATGCAGAGTAGGAAGTTTGTACAGGAAGTGGCACTGCATTGTGAGATTGAAGTGTGGATCACTAATAAGTGCCTGTGGCGACAGAACTATGCAACTTCCTAACCTCCAAATATAGTCACATCATGAAGAAGCAATCTGGAAGTGGTCATGTTCCAAACACCTATATATCAGTGTAGTTACTCCATCCTGTTTCCTAGCAATGATCAGACATTCTGCACTGAGATAAATGATTTTCTTGCATACACACATGTGCCAAGGGGGGTGCACTGTATGTAGCTTGCAAGTGATATGTTATCGACACATGTACATACAGGTTTGCTCCATTCTAAGAAGTCCTTTTATGCAATACAGTGGAACCTTTCTATAAGGACACTCTCAAAGAGGACACTGTCTGTAGTCCCAACCACATAGAGCTGTGCACAAATGTACCTCTGAATTATAGGGATACCTTTCTATACAGGACAGCAAGCTGGGTCCCAGCGGTGTCCTCTATGGAGAGGTTCCACTGCATACTACTCTCATGCATGCTCAGGTGCAGTATATATGCAGCTTATGTCCAACTGCAGACAAGTGCCCCTCCTAAATGAACCATGTACCATGGCAGCAAGGAATTAGTGAATGAATTCCCATGGCAGCAGGTCAAGTCACTTTTGGGTTGGACAATTGTTTCGGGCTAATGGCCCTCATCAGTGCAGTGCTGACATCAGATATTGCTAACAAAACTGTGTGTACTCTACTTGCTAATTAAACCATCCCATCTCATGGAGGAGGGCACGGAATGGTTTAACAGTTTTGTACTGGATACACTACAGCAACTCCTGTGCAGTTAGTTGGTTGACAATACACCAAGCAATCGAGATGGAGAAATACAAGTGCTTTGCATGGTTTGCTACTGTCAACAACTAGAGCAGAGTATTATAGGTAAGCAGGACCAGTGATGACTTGGCCAGAAGCACTTGTGGCAACTACCCAGCTGAGCAATATTGAGGAATCACACACATGCATGCACATCCACACACACATGCAGTGTAAAGTAACAAAAATGTTCGTGCTGGAATAAAGGTTGGATTGGCATGACATGTAGTATGAATGGAGTTGTTTTAAAGAATCGTCCTTCACAATAACTGATCACCCATTCCCGACGATACACACTTACAGCAGGCCCCGGACAGACACTGTTCCCAGCTGAAGTCCAAAGGGGGGAACTCCTGTCCAAGGATTTTGGTTCCAGGGCAACTGCTTGCAAAGGGGAAAGAAAATTATGCTGTACTAGAGTATGCCCCTCTTTGCCCCAGCCGTAAGTAAGCCTTCAGTGGAATTGCAAGGGTTTGATGAACTACATCTTCAGGCTTGCAAGACCCTCTGATGAGTAAGTAGGATGCGGCCTGCTGCCCTGAATGAAGTAATTAGATAAATACTTTCAAATGCTATACAGGGCCTATGTACTTAGTATTCACACAGGCTGGAACACAAACACATAGCAGAAGGATGACGGAGAGGGGAGTTTTCTAAAAGGCATGCACATTCACCCTAGGTGGAATAAGAGATGATTGCAAGCTACAGTAATATATAACAATTAAGAAGTATGAAAGTGAATCTCCACTTCAGCCTATAGAGACATATGGAAGTCAAGAAGTGAAGTGATGGAAACAAGATGTCGTTTGCTTGCCTTCTCGGTCTCCGAATCCTACCTACGACCTGTGTACATAGCTATCCATAGGAAAGACACTGTGTACTGCACCGCGTTACATCAAGGGGCAGAGAAGACAAGCCATGCTCGCCAGCGGCTATTCGCCACGCCGTTTCCCTGGGCGGAACTGAAATCCTAAAGGGGAACTCCAGTCCTAGGATTCCAGTTCCGGGGGGGAACTGATATTCGGGGGGAACCAAAATCCTGTTACACCGGCTCGAAAGTTTTTGGCCGTGTACAACACAGAGGTGTGAGCTCGTTTAAATATACTAATGACAGGAAGTGAAAAAGTGGCGCGAAGTTAAAAAACGGAAGGGGGTGAATGGGAGAAGTTTACACAAGTAAATGGGTTAAAAATGGGTTGTAAACCTGGGGCATTGAGCCATTGTCTCTGTTCAGCGGGTCAGACTGGGACCTGATGTGCACTGACTCCAGGACCAATCTCTGGTGGATGTCAGGATGGTGGTCAAGTACTTTGGTGTTGCACCAATCCACTGGGTGGTGGTGGCCCCAGGCGTGTCTGCCAATGCTGAGTTGGCACAATCGCCTGACTCAACAGCACGGCGGTGCTCCCATAAACGTTGGTCGAGTCGCCTGCCTGTCTGTCCCACATAGGTGGCTGGGCTCGCACATGGCACTTGGTACACGACACCAGTTGCCTCATTCTCAGGGATGCGGTCCTTCGGCCTCACTAGCAGATATCTCAGAGTCACGTTTGTCCGAAAGGAGACTCTCACGCCCAGTGGGGTCAGGATGCGTCTCACTGCCTCCGAGACACCTCGCACATAGGGAAGTGTCACACTCTGGCTCCTGGCTTCTCGTTGGTTGGCTGGTCCAGGGGGGTTGATGGTTCTGGAGTGGCGTTTGATCAAGTCCGTGGGATAGCCATTGGAGATGAGAGCCTGTCTGAGGTGTTTTGTCTCCTTGTCTCTGGCTGGCAG